>LLCB01000062.1:0-220404 GCA_001414345.1 Hymenoscyphus infarciens | reverse complement strand
GTCCATATCAGCAACCGCGCTCCCTCGTTCAGACACCCGCCCTCACCCTCCATCCTCTAACCCGCCTCCAAACTCACATCCCTCTTAATCTCCCTGGTTCCGCTTTCCAAAACGCTTCTCACACTTTGCACTCTACGCTCTCTTTCTTGTCGCAGGTCCGTACCTCGAAAGCTTCATCTTCGCCCATCCTAGTAGCGACCTCTCAATTCTTTCGCGGGCCTCACGATCGGACCAGATCAGCCTATCTTCTCGAGACTGTAGACTGTTGTGCGTTGCGTTGCCTTGCGTTGCCTTGCGTTGCCTTGCCTTGCCAAACCATACCACCGCAATCGACACCTCATCATCTCGTCGAGACGGATTTCCCCCGGGTGCCTTCTTTTTTTTATTTTATTAAAATAATTACCACCGACAGAGCCGGTATTTGCGCAATTCGAGTCGAGTTCTTGCTGGCCTCGAAACTCCTCGAACATCAACCGTTCCATCTGCCCTTTTGCATTTCTGATCGGAGCAGGCTCCTCGACTCATAGTGTCTTCCTGTCGATACGTCCAACACTCGCTTCATCGTCCCTTTTCCGTTCGATAACGCTGCTACTGCTTCATCGTTGTCGCTGCTTCGACCCCGACTGGATCACTTACCAATAATTCAAACCCATCTTGACACATTCTCCCTCGCAGCCTTACTTACCACTTCGGCCTCGTTTCAATATCCGATCATCTTGCCCGGCGATCATCTGGCATTGTTTCGACTCAATTGAATGGCGCATATGATGTATTCACAACATCATGCCGCGGCCATGGCTCCTCCACAAAAACCAGAGACCTTCATGTTGAGCAGTGAAGCACAACAAAGCTTGCCACAAGACGCCCAAGTCGCGTTGCAACAAGTCGATAACCGTATGTCGCCGACACGTATCTCTTCTGGCGAGAACATCAGCTAACCCTCGACAGTAAAATACTTTTTAATATCCGCGCCTGTTGACTGGACACCCGACCAGTACATCCGGCGATTTCTTCTTCCAACTGGCGAATATGTTTCTTGCGTGTTATGGTACGTAGCCGACGCGTCGGAGTGGGAGTGCCTTCGGGTTAACAGTGTCGTAGGAACAACCTCTTTCACATCTCGGGTACCGATATCGTGCGATGCCTCTCGTTCAGATTCCAGGCCTTTGGCCGACCCGTGAAGAACTCGAAAAAGTTTGAGGAGGGCATCTTCTCGGACCTGCGAAATTTGAAGTCAGGAACCGATGCATCGTTAGAGGAGCCCAAGAGTGCTTTCCTAGATTTCCTGTACAAGAACAACTGCATTCGAACACAAAAGAAGCAGAAGGTCTTTTACTGGTACAGCGTTCCCCACGACCGACTCTTCCTCGATGCTCTCGAAAGGGATTTGAAGAGGGAGAAGATGGGACAGGAGGCCACCACGGTTGCTGTCAACGAACCTGCTTTGTCCTTCGAGTTTGACTCCTCCCAATCACTCTTTGAGCAACTCACCAAGGCCCAACAAGCCAACTCTTCTTCCTTCTCCGCGCAACAACCTTCCTTCTCGCAATCGCAATCACAATCCACATCCCCAGTGATGCGAGCGATTGATTCCATGCCACCACCACAAATGATGCCACCTCAGATGGCAGCCATGCCAGAAGAGATCAACCCAATGGTGGCATACCAACAAATGACCGCGATGGCAGGACCCAACATGGCACAGCAAGTCGTGAAGAGAGAGCAAGATTTTGGCCGTGTACAATATAACCAAAACGGTGTCCCCATCTCGCAAACACACCAGCGTCACTCTTCCATGCCAGCCTACGGCCTGGAGTACTCACCCGCTCCCTCGTTTGTTTCATCGCACTACGAAGACTACAGCAACCGTGGTATTTCATTTGAGCCAATCACCCCACCTCAACAAGCTCTCGGGATGGGTGCGGAGCCGGCATACATTGCAAATGAGGAGACTGGTCTTTACACCGCAATTCCCGACCACATGGGTGGTGGTATGCACGGCATGATGCAGCTCCCTCCTTCGAACCTTTCGGGTCCCCAGTTCTCCCACGCGACCCGTGGATATGGTGGAAACAACGTCTACTCTGTCATTGAAGGATCTCCAACCTACAAGCAAAGAAGAAGACGTTCGTCCATTCCTCCCGGAGTCGCGGCCATTGTTGCTGCTTCCGCTGCCAGTCATCAAGGCCACCAAGCTCACAACTCACACCGACCTTCGGATCTGAGACGATCGGTTTCCACCTCAGTGGGACCTGTTGCGGAGGGTGACGAGTCTGGAAACAACTCACCACCAGGACTCAGCTACAGCCACCAAATCCCGCACATGGCACAACACCACAAGGAACTTCTTGAAAACATGTCCAGGCATGGAACTCCCCTCTCCACTGTCGAAGACAGCCCGGCCATGAACCCAATGGCGCTCCAGAACAATGACTTTGGTCATCTGTCCAATGAGGAACTCTCAGGTGAGGGATCCATTCATGACTCTCCCCGAAGACACATGCAGCAGCAGCAAGGTGTAAATGGTGTGGTCCGAAGAGCTCGCAGTGCTACCATGATGGAGCTTGGTCCTTATCCCCAAAAGTCACATTCATGTCCTATCCCTACTTGTGGTCGCCTCTTCAAGCGTTTGGAGCATCTCAAAAGGTATGGTTTATTTTTATTTTTAATTACCGGTCCAAACTATTGGCCGCTGACATGTTACCCCTCCAGACACGTGAGAACACATACCCAAGAAAGACCCTACATCTGCCCCCACTGTAACAAGGCATTCTCCCGATCAGATAACCTCGCCCAGTATGTCATTTCATCACAATCACATCAAGTATTTACAAACACGTACTAACTTTTTCTTCTTCTCCAGGCATCGTAGAACACATGATCGTGGTGATGGCTCTGATGGTCCTTATGGATACAGCGGCGAAGAGGAAGAGTATGAGGGTGAAGACAATCTCGGACCTCTCGAAGAAGCCTCGCCAAATTCCGAAAATGGTTACCTCCCAAACAGCATGTCACAGAGCTTCAGTGGCCTTCAATCAATGCCGATGAGCATGCCTGGTTCCGGCATGGCGACTCCCAGTCAACTCATCAACGCACAACATATGATGCAACAACCGATATAGATTTCTTCTTCCACGAAAAAAAGTCTTCGCTTCGTTCGTCTTTTTCGACAGATGGTCAACGGCATTTCATTTGACCTCGTCTACAAAGTTCCCTGTTTATATCATTTTTTTTTATTGCATAGCCTCGCCGGTTTTTTTCTTGTTTCTTGACGACACATATCTGATACCCTTTGTATCATGATCTTTTTTTGGTTTCCCCTATTTTTTAGGGGGTGACTTCTTTTGTTGGGTGTGGAACCTGAGCACTTTTTGGGGGGAAGATGATGACGATTATGAGATGGCTATCTCCTGGATGTTTTTTGGGGGGTCGGATTTTGGTATTTTCAATGGTTGCTTCTTACCTCGCCCCGTACTTGGCAGGTTTGTTGGATAGGGATTCTTCTTTTTGAGCTCTTTGCTTGTTTCTGTGATAGGGATGGGATGGATGGTATCTTTGGACCGGGGGGCTTTTTCTGTTTGGTGTTACCCGATATATTTGGGGTTGTGCTGAAGAAAAAAAGAGAGGTTGTTTTGAAGCCTTACTCTTATCTACTACTACTACAAGAACCAAATCTTTTTCTTTTTACTACATTTATCTGTCTGTTAGCTCCTTCTCTTTTATTATTCTCTCTTATGGAACAGCGTGCTCCTTGCCCGGGGGTTTAGTTGAGCATGTGTTGTTGGCTTTTTAGCGGGGGGGGGGGGGGGCTTTATGTATAAATATTTCTTTCTCCTTTTAGTGCTCTCTCTCGATTTCTCGATCTCTTTTATAGAAGGAAAATAAATACAAGATTCTCTTTTTTTGGATATCAACTTGTATCTTCATGTTATTTATATAAAGTTCTGCTGTGAACTGACTGACTTGGACTATGCTCTTTAAATTTTCCTTGGATGCCACACACCACCTAGGAGTCTTGTCTTGTCTTGTCTTGTCTTGTCTGTCTGTTTTGTCTGTCTGTGTAAGGTAAGCTGATGAGGGAGAGGAGGGGAGGGGAGGGGAAGGAGAAGGGGGAAGGAGAAGGGGGAGGAGAAGGCTACTTGTTTATCTCCTGAGGTCTTATCCTTAGGCTTTACCCTTAGGTCTTGTCCTTGGGTCTTGTCCTTGGGTCTTATCCTCAGGTCTTGTCCTTGGGTCTTGTCCTTAGGTCATCTCTCATCTCTCATCGTATAAGGGCACCTATCTACCTACCTACCTACCTACCTACCTACCGACCTACCTACGTTACTTTGTACAAGTTAGTTAGTTAGTTAGTTAGTTAGTTAGTTAGTTAGTTAGTTAGTTACAGGTGACAAGTAACAGGTGACAGGTGACAGGTGACAGGTGACAGGTGACAGGTGACAGGTGACAGGTCATAGTGAATTCGTGTTTTTTGTTATTTGTTGCTAAGAAAGAGAATTAAAGGAAGTGAATGAAGTGAATGAAGTGAATGAAGTGAATGAAGTGAATGAAGTGAATGGAGTGATAGAAGATTTGGTTGGTTGGTTAGTTGGTTAGGGTCTGGTTTTAGAGTGAGTTGAGAGAGTAAGAGAGTTAAGAGAGAGAGAGAGTTAAGAGAGAGAGAGAGTTAAGAGAGAGTAGGTGAGAGTAAGTAGAGAGAGTGTGTAGAGTAGGTAGGTAGAAAGGGAGAGAGAGTAGAGAGAGAGTGTATATATATAGAGTAGGTAGGTAGGTAGAAAGGAGAGAGAGTATAAGTAGAGAGAGAGAGTAGAGAGAGTGAGTAAAGAGAGAGTAAGTAGAGAGTATAAGTAGAGAGGTTTTTTATAGATTAAAAGAGAAAGTAAAAAAACTAGTAAAGTAGCTATCTTCTTTACGTTCTATTATTTCTTTTTTTTTTCTTTTGTTTTTTCTTTTTTTTTTTCTCTTTTTCTTCTTCTTTTCTTTATATTAGATCTCTCTCTCTATCTATCTAGGTGTCTATCTAGGTATAGTAGGGTAAGTGGTTAGTTAGTTAGTTATCTAAGTAGTTAGTTAGGTAGAGCGTTCTATATTAGAGCGTTCTATATTAGAGCGTCCTAAAAGTATAAAAGTCTAAAACGACTAAATCGTAAATTATAAATCGTAAATTATAAAAGTTAAGTATTTGTCGCTAGATTAGCTAAGGCCTCTAGCTATAGCTAATTATAAATTATATTATACTATCTACTTACTCTCTTACTTCTTATTCTATTCTTTTATATACTAAGAGAGTATAGATGAGAATATAAGTAAGAGTATAGGATATAAGTAAGAGTATAGAAGAAGAGAGTAGAATAAGAGAGTAAGAGAGTAGAGAAAGTATATATTTCAGAGGAAAGTTTCTTCTAGTATAGATAAGAGGAGTTTAGCTAAAATAGTAAATAATCCTCTCTCTCTCTCTCTACTCACTTTCTCTACTCTCTCTCTACTTACTCCCTCTTTACTTATACTACTTACTCTCTCTACTTACTCTCTCTACTTACTCTCTCTACTTACTCTCTCTCTCTCTCTTCTTTATTTATCTAAAAATAATAGAAAGAAGATATTATAAGAGTTAGATAATAGAGAGTAAGTATATAATAGCGAGAAGGCGATATTACTACTATATATATAATACTTATTCTCTCTCTCTATTCTCTAAATAGATACTATAGTTAAGACTATCTAGTCTTAATATATAGAGAGAGAGAGAACTTAAATTAAAGAATTTTATATTTTATACTTATAAAAAGTAATACTTCCTAATTTACGATTTACGAGTTAAGATTTAGTTATATCCGACTTTATAATAGTACGAAATATATACTACTAGAGAAGAGGTATATAAGAGTACGTTCGAGACAGGATAACGTATATAAATACTAGATACTAATATAGAAGAAAAGGAAAAACTATCTCTCTTCTAACTCTAGAAGTAGGCTACTATATATAAGAGGTTCAGATAGTATAAAAGAGTCTAAAACTAAATAACCTTAGCTAATATAAAAGCTTAAACCTACGTAACCTTCTTAAAATAGATAATATAAGATAATAACTACTGAAACCTTATATATAGTAGATACTTCTAGCTATCTAGGATAGTATACTATTATAGACTTTTAGTATATATAGAATAGTATATTAGGCTTTATAAAAGAGTGAAGTATTTATAAAGTAGTAATATATCGTATTATTTAACTACTCTTATATATAATAGAGTCGTTTATTATAAAAGACTTAGTATTTAAAAGTTTTTTATAATATTAAAAGAGAGATAGAGAGATAAAAAGACTTAAGAATAAGTTCTCTAGTTAGTATAAATTAATTTAAAACTTTAAGAAAGCTAAATAGTTATTATATTATAAAATTCGTAGACTTAGTAACTTAAAGAGCTTCTATAAGAGAGATAACTTTAAAAGTAAGAAAAGAGAACGCTAATATAAGTTATATCTCTTATTTCTTAATACTAACTATAACTACTTCTTTAAAAGCTAAATTATTTAATCTAATTCTTTAAAATAACTCTTTAAATTAATTAAAACTTTTTATTATATTTTTTTATCTAGTTTTATAATATATTAAAGTTTAGTATAAAGAGCGATTTTCTTAGTAGAGTAGCTTATATCTTAAATCGACGTGTTTTTTTCTTATTCTTAGAATATAAGTAGACTTAAGTATTAATAGTATTAATTAAATATCTAAGAGAGAAAAGAGTCTTTAATAATTATTACTTTAAGTAAGATTCTACTAGTAATAATTTATCGATATATTAGACTATTACGGTATCCTGTATATACTAAAAGTCGGAAACGACTAAATCGTAAATCGTAAATTATAAATTATAAAGTATTACTTTTTATAAGTATAAAGTATAATATTATTTAATTTAAGTTCTCTCTCTCTTCTCTCCTTCTCCTCTCTCTCTCTCTCTCTATATTAAGACTAGATAGTCTTAACTATAGTAACTAATTAAAGGATAAAGAGAGAGAACGAGTATTACGTATATAGTAGTAATATTGCCTCCTTACTATTAATCTCTATTACCTAACTTTTCTATTATATTATTCCTATTATTTTAAAATAAATAAGAGAGAAAGAGAAAGAAGAGAAGAGAGAAGAGGGGAAGAGGGAAGAGAGGAAGAGGGAAGAGAGAAAGAGAGAAGAGAGGAAGAGAGAAGAGAGGAAGAGTGAAGAGAGGAAGAGTAAGAGGAATGTTTACTCTAAACTCCTCTTACCTATACTAGGAAAAACATTCCCCTAGAATGTTTACTTACCCTCTTATCTTACTCTTATCCTTCTCCTACTCTTATCCTTCTCCCGCTCTCTTCTATACTCTCTTAGTATACGTAATATATAAAAGAATAGAATAAGAGAGTAAGAGAGTAAGAGAGTAAGAGAGTAAGAGAGTAAGAGAGTAAGAGAGCAAGAGAGTAAGAGAGTAAGAGAGTAAGAGAGCAAGAGAGTAAGAGAGTAAGAGAGTAAGAGGGTAAGAGAATAGAGTAATATAGTTTAAGATTTACTATGTCTCTTAACTTTTATAATTTACGATTTGCGATTTACGATTTACGATTTACGATTTACGATTTAGTCGATTCCGGCTTTTAGTATATATAGGACGCTCTAACTATATAATTATTAACTAGTAAGTCTATACTAAGAGCTAATAGAATCTCTAGACTTAACTTTTAGTTAACTTATAATAACTATTTTTGATAAAGTACTCTAAGATAAGTACGTACTACTCTTTTTAGAAGTTACTACTCTAGTAAAACTAGAGATAGTATTTTATATTAGAGAAGAATTATACTTACGAAAAAAAGAGAGAGTTACGTTAGATAATATATATTTAACTATATAGAGCTAATAGCTTAGAAAAGTTAATAGACTTTTATAATCGAGTCTTTTTAGATAATAATTTACTATATTATACTAATAGTTTTAGTAAGAGATTCAGAAGAAACTCTACGAACGACGCTACTATTATCTTACTAATAGTAACACTATAAGTCTAAATATTATATAATATATAAAAAAACACTTTATATACTATTCTACTACTATTTAATATATAGTAGCTATTCTCTTATATCTAATAATATTATCTAGCTTTATAATAAGCCTATAAGTAAGATATCGCTAGTCTTTAGAGTTTACCTTACTTAATAGCTCTTATAAGACCTCTATTAAGTCTTTCTAGGTAGTAGGCGCTATCTCTAACCTAGTAATTTCGTGCTTTATCTACTTCTATACCTTCTTAATAGAGTTAAGATTAAGAGAAGAGAAGAGCTAGTTAAAACCACGTATTATCCTCTCAAGTCTTAGTAAGTATATAAACCCTTTATAAACTTTTACGCCGTCTTCTATAAACCTCTACTATAACTTATCCTCGTTACTTAACGTCTTCTAGAAAGGAAAGATTATAGGCTTAAGAACTTAGTATAAGTACGCTTTACTATAAATCTCTTATCTTCTCTTCTTCTTTTCTAAGAAAATAAGAGGAGACTTCTAGTTCTAGCTAATCGCTCTCTATACTATTATACCCGTCTTTCTACTCTTATATACTAACTATATATAAGTCTAATAGTTTACCTTCTCTAGTCTTCTTATTATATAGATTCTACCTCTCTTTCTAGTTTTAAAGGTTACTTTATCGCTCTAGATTACACGTTTCTATATAACTATAGACTATAACTTATACTTCTTTATAAAAGTAAGTCGCTTCGCTACTTACTTCTTATTAATAAAGATATCATAGGACAAAGGTAGATTAGACAAAGGATCACCTAATAATCTCTACCTTTTAAGCGAGAAACATAGTATTTAAAGCCTTATACTCTCCTCTATAGTTCTAGGAATCAAGTATCTACTTTAACTTTACTTTACTTATTCTATACTCTCGATATAGCTTCTATAATCGCTATAGTTATAAGCCTAGTTAGTAAATAGAATACTACTTCTACTATACTAGTTATATTAGCTTTATCTTCTTTTTATCTATTCTTATCTTCTTCTTAAGAGCACTGCTTTTATAATAGTAAGCTTACTCTCGACTAAAAAGGTCCTTCTTACTAACCGAAACTCGTAGCCTATATAGTATAACCGCTTCTTTTATATTACTTACTAAGAAAGAGTCTAAGAATACTTTAATCTAAATAGCTCTAATACTAAGAACGCCGACAAGCTTAAAAGACTCTATTCTATAATCGAATAGGCTATACTCGATAAGAATACTAGACTTAAAGAAGCCTAGCTTATAGTAAATAAAGCCTAAGATATACTCTTAGTAGCTTAATATATAAGAAGAGATCTACTAGAACTACCTCTCTTAGTATTAGCTAATAATATTAAAGAGGACTTTAGAGATAATATTAAAAGATACGCTTTTAAAATTAATAAGCTTTATACTATATAAGATAAGATATATAAAGTTAACTTCTAGGTAGAGAGTACTATAGATAAGTCTATACTCTTAGAAGCCTAATCCTTACTTAGATATACTAGGAAATTCACTCTCTAAGACCTAATTTAAAAGCTTAAAAACAACTTAGTACTAATATTAGAAAGCGTAGAAGACATAGTATATATAGAATACTAGAATACGCTTACTTAAACTAAATTAAGGTCTATAAACCTTAATCGTTAGTTCTCTAACTAGAAACACTACTATAACTAAGCAAAAAATTTTTAACTCTTAGAGATTAAGAATCTACTTATAGTAAAGAACTTCCTAAATATAGTTTACTAAATTACTCTTATCTAAGTAATAAGTTAAAAGATATAGTTAATTAATAATATAGAGCTTAAAAAAGGAGTTATATTACTTAATAATCTTATTAAAATGTTTTTAGAGATTCTATATAAACACCTTATATTAAAGACTAGTAAGAAAGCTAGTAGGATATTCTCTATTCTTAAAAGTAGAAGTAATAACCTATCTAATTCTAGGAATAGAGCCTAAAACAGAGGTTCTAATAATAAGAAATGTCTATATAAGACTAGTTAAAGACACTTTTAGAAACTAGTTAACTACTAAACCTTAGAATTCATACTTACTAGAAAGTATAATCCTACTCTTAATAATCTCTTAAATAATAAGAAGTTAAAAGAGATTATATAGTACTTAGAAGCCTTTTTCTAAACAGACCTCTAAAAGAAACTAATTAAAAAGTTCTTTATAATATAATCTAAGTTTAGAAAGGGATCTATAAGCTTTACTTAAGGGTTATTAAAATACTCTATTAGAAACATAAGTACTATAATCTTATCTCTAAAGCTTCTAACTAATCTAGAAAGAATAAACTAAGCTCTAAAATAAGGAATCTACGCTTTCTTAACTAAATATACTAGATACTCTCTTATAGATTTAATACTCTTTAATAACTATAAAGTAGTCTATCTTATTAATAGTAAGAATATACTTATCCTAGAAACCTTTAAATACTCTAATAATATAGTAGAATTAGGAATAACTAGTATTCTAATTAGTAGAATAAGAATAAGAGTTATAAAGAACGTTCTTAAGAGTAAGAGAAGAAGTAACTCTATAGATCTAATACTTACTAATATTGCTATTATTAAGGGTTTTTATTCTAATATTATCTTAGAAGTATATATTAAGGAATCTAAAGTATAGTATAATAGATATAACTATTTACTACGCTTTAGGCTTATAAAGAATAGTATAGTTATTAAATCTTTAATTTATATAATAAACTTAGTCTTATTTAAATATAACTCTATTAATAACTATACTAAGCTCTAAAACCTCTAAGTTATATTTACTTTAATATATCTAATACTCTCTAAAAAGATTAATAAATACTTTTATAGAAAGATAAGAGACTATACTAGACTAAGAAGTAATTTAGTAGAAATTTAGTATAGAAGATTAAGATATCTAAGATAAGAAGCTCTTAAAGCTCTAGTCTAGTTAATAAAGAATATAAAAATTATAGATATTAAATAAGTAAAGTGCTTATACTATACTATTACTTATACTTAGAACGTGGTTTTAAGACATATCTCTAAGAATAAAAGTATATAACTATTCTAGTAATACTTATAAGATCTATTTAACTTCTTAACTAGATATAATAAAGCTAAATAGCTCCTCCTAATAAAAGAGGAGTATAATAGGAAGCTCTTTAGATTTATAATAATAAATAAGAGAGGAGAAACAGTGTTTAAGAAGCTTAGAAACTTCGAAAGATAGGTTAGATAGTAATATAGTCTTTTAATTTATAAGCTTAAGTATAATAATAATAAATTAGTAATCCTATAATATAGTACTTTAGAATATACTTTATAGGCTACTAAAATTAGAATAGACTTAAAGCTTATACTAACTTATACTTATAAGCTAAATAGAGAGGTAGAGAGAGTAGAATAAGAAGTAATTATATACTTAATTAAAATATTATCTACTACTAACTTACTATAACACCTCTAGACTAAGTTAACTATAGCTAGAATCTAGCTCTATAATATAAGTCTTAACTAAAGAAATAAGTTTAAGATATTAAATAAAGTACTTCTATTATAGTTTAATAATTATTTCTACTAATATAATCTAAAGTTTAAGAACTTAGTTATAACGACACGAAATACATACAACTACAGAAGAGGCATATGAGAGTGCGTTTGGCAGAATGACGTATGTAAATACTAGGCTCTAATACGGAAGAAAAGGCTAAACTGGCCTTTTCTGACTCCAGGAGAGTAGGCTGCTATATACAAGAGGTTCGGACGATACAAAGGGGTACGAAACCGAACAACGACATACGTCGGCTAATACAAAAGCCCGAACCTACGAAGTACGTCCGAAAGTCCGGACGTACGTAACCTTCCTAAATTAGACAATACAAAACAACAACTACTGAAACACGGCATATGCCATGTAATCTCGGCTATACAGGACGGCATGCCGTCACATTAGTAATAAAAGACCTTAGACTAGATTAGAATAGAATCTACGTTTATAAGTCTAGAGCTTATCTACTAAAAAAGGAGAGAGAGTAAGAAGTTAAGAAGAGAGCTTTTAAAGTTAATCTTAGAGCTTATATAGGTTATTTAGTTAAATATATCTTATTAAATATCTACTATATCTAGGTTCTATAACTTAATCGAGTTATTATAACTTAGAACGTTATATTTAATAAAGAAATCTTTTATATACTAGAATATAAAAAGATAGAATAATAACCTATTATAATTACTTATATAGTAGTATAATATATAGTTAAGTAAGAGTAATAAGACGCTAAAGCCCTACTTAAAAATGTTAGTATATATAAAATAGAGAGTATAGGAAAACTAAAACTAAGAGCTAAACTAGTAAGAGATATCTTACCTAAAGCTACTAATATACTAAGTAAAGCTTTAATTAGCTAGAACTTAGAAGTAAGACTAGAAAAGAGGGATATAATCTCTTCTAAGTTTAGACTTCTATTACTTAGAATAATACCTAAACCTAAAAGTATACTAGAATAGGTTATAAGCTCTTAAAATAAGTAAAATATAAGAATCTCTTAATAAACTATAAGACTCTCTTAATAAGCACTTATAGGATTCTCCTAACTATAAAATAATACTAAAAGTATAAAAGACTTAAGTAGTCTACTAATTAAGATAAGTAATAAAATATTAAAGAGAATCTCCTAATAAAATAGAGAGAGTAAGCCTCTCTAATAATAAAGTAGTATATAAGAAAGAACTTTTAATATACTAGTTCTAGAAACTTCTAATATAAAGTTAACTAAGAAGTAAGAAATAATAAATATAGAAAATAAAAACTTAAAAGAGCTTAAGATAAAGTAAGAGTATATAAAGAAAGTATATCTACTTATATTAAGAAAGAGTAAGAGAGGTTAACCTAGAGAGGAGAATACTAGAGATATAATAATCTCTATTTTACTAACTATATTAATTAGAATAGAGCTCTAATAAGCTATTCTAGAATATTTAAATTATTTCTTTAGTACTTTTTAGCCTTTATTAGAGAGTATAGTATTAAATAGAAAAGACTTATAAGATATCTACTATATTATTATAATAGTAATAATAGAGGAAGAAACGTCTCTAAAGCTTAGATACTTATACCTTTATTAGTTAAAACTACTAAAAGAGTTAAAATTATAAAGAGAACTTATAAACTATTTACTTAGTAAGTACTTTAAAGATAATTTAGAGCTTAAAATTAAGAATCTAGAGAAAAGGAAATACTAATATATAATTAAAAGATAGAATACTAAAACGAAACTATTACTACTAAAGTAGGTATTTATATATAAATATAACTCTATAAACTATCTAATTTAATACTAAGCTTAGTTTATAGTTAGAAGTAATCTCTAATAAGAAGATACTATTCTTTTAATATATACTACTATACTTATAATAAGATTATTCTAAATAGCTATAGTAATAGCTACTAGATTTAACCTAGAGATTAAGTAATATAATATTATAAATACGTTTATTAATATAGAAAAGGATATAGAAGCTTCTCTAATAACTTACTAACTTCTAGATAGATATTAATAAGAGAGACTATATATTAAATTAGATAGAGTACTTTATAAGTTAAGAGATTCCCTAGCTCTATAGTTTAAATACTTTATAACTACTCTTTAAGAATATAGCTTAATACCCTATTTAAAAGAGCTCTATATTTATATAGATCTTCTAAAGAAGGTTTTTATAATCTTTTATATAGATAATATATAGATAATATACTATTAAGATAACATATCTCTAATAAAAGTTATAATAGATAAACTAAAGCTTTTATATAAACTATACTTACTTAGTAATATAGAATAGTATCTTAGAGTAAAAGTTTATAGAGATAGAGTATAGAAAAAGACATAGCTCTCTTATAATATATATATTAAATAAATTACTAAACGATTTAAGCTTATTAATAGAGATTACCTAAATATACTACTTCTAATATATAAACTAAAAAAGAATTAAAAAATAGTAAAACCTATATTTATAAAGTTCTATTAAGAGAAGATAGGTTTAGTACTCTATATAGTAATTATAATATAACTAGATATTATATTTACTACTTCTTAGCTTTTATACTTCCTAACTAACCTAAATAATAAATATATAGCTATAATAGATTAGTATATTTAATACTTATTTAAAATAAGGTTCTTAAAAATCATATATAAGAGAGAGCTTAGAGATATATAACTAGTACTTACCTTAAACATATTATATACTAATAATCTAGAAACTTAAAGATCTTCTAATAAATATATAATATTATTATTTAATAGACTTATAACTTAGAGAGCTTTATAATAAGATATAATTATAATATTAATAATAGAAGCTAAGCTCTTAAAAGTAAAATAACTAAATATAGAAATAATAGTATTAAAGCGTCTTTTTAAAGAACTATAGCTTAATTTAGATAAGATATAGAATATATTCTATAATAATTAATAAACTATCTAATTAATTACTATAGAAAATAAGAGAATATCTATAAAGCTTTAATATATAGATATCTAGAATATATAGCTTTATTAAGAGTATTAGAAGAGATCTTTCTAAGTTACTTATTTACTAATAAATAATATACTAGTAAATAGACTTATAAAAAACTTATCTAAATAAAAATTTAAATATTTTAAAACTTTATTTAACCTCTAAAACGCTTGTTTACTTAGTAAAACACTCTCTTAAGAGGCGAAAGTATACTAAATTTTAGGTTAAAAACTATATTTTTAAGTTAAAAACGCTCTTCTAGAATAGTAAATAACACTCTTTATTATTTTTTATATATTATTATACTTTACTTTATTATTTTACTTATATAATTTTAAGAAGTTTTATTCTTTTTTATATTATAATTATTTAAAGAGTATTATAAACTTATTTTAGATTTTATTTATTTATTTAATTATTATATACTTAGTAATTAAGTATTATAAGACTCTTCTAAGAAGCGCTATTAAATATAAATATAAAGTTTTAAAAGAACTAACTACTATTATATAAACGTAAAGTATACTAACTAACTAATAATACTTCTTTTAATACTTAGAAACAGTTTTACTAAGAGTAATAAGTACTATACCTATTTTATTAAGAGTATTACTAAGATTAATACTATTAGACTTATTATTACTATTATTATCTTTAGACTCCTTACTCTTAGAAACATCTTTCTTATACTTATAGCTCTTTAAAGAATGTTTAAAATAGTTATTAGTAAGCTTTTTAGAAGACGACTTCTTAGAAACTAACTTTATAAGAGTAGTTTTCTTTAAAATAGTCTTTCTTAGAATAGACTTTAGAATAGATTTTTTAAAATAGCTTTTTAAAAGAACCTTTAAAAGCTTCTAAGTAGACTTTTACTACTTAGAAGAAGAGGTATCGTCTTTACTATAAATAGTAGAACTCTTATAAAGAGTACTTAGGCTCTTAGTTTAACTATAAGTATTAGCTTCTATAAGCAAAGTACTATTTAAAATAAAAGCTATAAAAGGAGTACTCTTAAGAACATAGTTACTATACTTTAAAACCTTAGAAGTATTACTATCTAGTTTATTATTAGAAGTAAGACTCTAAAAACTATTAAGCTTCTTATAATAATAAGTATAGTTTAGAACTAAGAATAACTAAGAGCTTCTAAAACCCTATTTAAGTCTTATATAGATTATACTATATAACTTCTTCTACTCTTAAATCTATAAAATTAACTAAAGAAATAAAATAAGAAGTAAAAGATTAACTAAATAAAGCTCTATATAAACTTTATTACTAATATTAGTCTAATATTTCTTAAGATTTTTAATTAAAGTAATTATAAAAGAGAGATAGATACTTAGTAACGTTTTATAAGAGTATCTAATAATATAGTTAAAATAGTATATAACTTTTTTAGATTCTATATTATAGTAGTAACTAGTTAATTTACTAGCTACTATAGAAGTAATATAGCTTTTATAAAAAGCTTCTTAAAAATTCGAAATATTATAATAAGCTTTCTTAATAAAAGGTATAGTAAGTAAGCCTTTACTACTAATAGTTAGGTACTTAACGTTATTACTAGGAAGTTTATTTAAGAGCTTAATATTAATAGCTAGAAGCTTTTTAAGAAGTTTTTTAGGTTTAAGACCGTCTTTAGAGGCTTAATATTAATTAGAGCTTATAACTACTAACTTTTCTAGCTTATTCTTAGAGACGTTAATAATATAAAATCTACTAAGTGTATTACTCTAGAGTATAACTGAACTAGAAGAGGAAATATATAAGAGATTTAATATTTAATATTCTTATATAGTTAGCTAAAGCGTAGAATAAAGATTAATATACTTAAAAGAATAATACCTAAGTTTTAATCTATTAATTATATATTTAATACCTTTCTTATTAATATTATCTTTATAAACTTTAACTTTATAATACTTATAAATAAGTATAGAGCTGTTATTTATAAAGGTCTTACTATCTAGAAGATAAGAGATCTAAGAGAGAGGCTATTTTAGTTAATATAAGAGCCTAGAAAAGGTAAATATAAGCTTTATATTATAGTCTTTTATTAGGTAGCGTACGCTATAGTAGTCTAGTAGTAGTAAGAGAGTTTTAAGGAAGTTATAAAAAGAAAAGAAAGAGTTTAGGTTATTAAATCTATATATATAGTAAACGACGCTTTTCTAATTAAGAAAGGTTATTTAAGAGGTATATTATAGAATAAAGGTGGGTTAGATAAAGGATTATCTAATAATCTCTACCTTTTAAGTAAGAAGTATAGTATTTAAAGCCTTATACTCTCCTCTATAGTTCTAGGAATTAAGCATCTACTTTAACTTTACTTTGCTTATCCTATGCTCTCGATATAGCTTCTATAATCGCTATAAAAGAGCCTTCTATAAGTAATATATCGTCGATATCTATATAGGCGTAAAGTCTTCTAAATTATTATAGTAGAGTTATTATAGAGGTTAGACTAAAAGGTGTATTATATCCTAACCTAGCTTTATCTTTAGTTATTCTAAGAAGCGCCTACTTACTTAATAATCTTAAGAACAAGTTCCTTCTTTAACTTATAAGGCCTTATTATAACTCCTTTTTAAGCTCTTTTTAAAGAAGAAGAGTAGACGATATTATATATAATAGACTTAATTACCTCTATCTCTTTCTTAATCTCTTTATAGGTCTTTTCTTACTAGCGAAGATATTGAATAAGCCTTCTTATAAGAGTTTTCTACTTATAATTTAGTATATGTTTCTCCTTACTAGAGAACTAGTATTATAAATCTATAATTAAAAAGTTATAGGAATAAAAGAGATAAGATAGAGCTTTAAGTACGTTATATATCTAGGGCGAAACCCTAGTATTATAGTTAGATGTTTTACTAAAGACGTTATAATAGTAGAGTCGTTCGTAGAGTTTCTTCTAAATCTCTTACTAAAAAGCTTCGATATATATTAAGAGCTAATTCTTAAGATCTAAGTCTAAGTATAAGCTAGAGTATAGTAGTAGTTTAGTATAGTAGAGAAGAGAAGAGGATTACTTCTCTATTAGAAAGAGATAGCTATAGAATAAGATAATAAGAAGATAGATATTTATAGTGTTTTTTATTATTATATTTTAGTAAGTTATTAGTAAGAAATAAGAAAAAAGAAGAGAGAAAGATATAATATTATACTAATAAAAGTTTTTTATTTATTTTTTAAATATTAACTAAGAGATTAGTTAAGTTAGGTTTAGTAAGCGAGAGTAGAGAAAGAAATTAGAGATTATAAGTTTCTTAAGAGAGATAGAGAGAGATAGTCTAGAGAGTTAGTTATTAAACGTGTTATAAAGTAATAGAGAAGGTTTATAATAAGAGTTTAATATAAGATATAGAGTTTATTTAGTATCGTTGTTCTAAATAAGCTTAGTAATCAGGTTCTTTGAACCTGGTTACGATGGGACTTTATTCGATATTTACTTTACTCTTTGAATTATCTTCTTTTATACTTTTCAATATCTAAGTTAGATAGGAAAAGAAGATAATTAGAATAGTTTTGAGAATTTAAGTCGCTTCGTACGGCATCCCGTACGTACTAAAAGTCGGAATCGACTAAATCGTAAATCGCAAATCGCAAATTGCAAATCATAAATCATAAAGCTTAGATTTCTAAGTATATAGCCCTTTAAAGCCAAATTGTAAATCGTAAATTGTAAATTAATAAACGTAGATTTTTTAAAAGCTATTTAGACGTAAATTAAAATACTTAAATTAGTAATCTTAAAGCTTAAAGTAAGAGTATTTATAATTTATAATACTTAAATTGTAAAGCTTAAATCATAAAATTTAAGTATAAGTAGAGGTAGAAAGTAGAAGGTAATATAGTATATATATATTTATTAAATATATATATATTATAATTGCTTGTTACTTACTCTTTATTAATATATACTACTTAGTACTATGTTAAATATAAGTATAATATAACTTTAAATCTATTATTTAAAATATTATAAATTATTAAAAGTAATATATATACTTAGTATAAATAATCATGTTATATAAGTACTTAATAAATAAGAGAGGAAAAGAGATAATTAAGACTTTTAATACTATAAGTATAGATATAATTCAACCTAAGAGTAAGAGACGCTAAGCCTAATTAGGTAATTAGTATATAATTAGTAAAGTAGTATTTAAAGTACTTAAATAATCTTAAATTATAATTATTTAAGTACTTTAGTAAAGAGAGTAAAAGGAGGGTAAAGGTAGTAAAAAGTAACTAAAAAGTAGTAATAAAATTAAGGTATTGTAGATAATCCTTCTAGTATCTATACCTAAAGTATCTACTACTATATACTCTTACTTTTTATCTCTCTTCTTATTATACTTATTATATATAATCCTAACTTTTTTAATAGTATAAGAGGGTTGATTAGTAAAGGTTATTTAAGAGAGAGTATCTCCTCTCTTTCTCTTTAAATTAAGGCTATTTATAGAAGTAATTGTAGTAGCAGATATTATTTTACTTACTAGTATATTTATAGGTATAAGAGGAGTAGGTAAGAGCAAATTAAAGACTCTCTTGTTAAGCTCTTAATTGAGTTTTAATTACTTTTTCTTATTGATTAATTTAAGCTTACTTTTAGTAATAGTAGTATTAATATCTATATATAATTAAGTATTAAGATCCTTTATAATTTACTTATTTATATTTATCTATTATTATACTACCTTATCTACTCTCTCTAGTGTATTTAACTTAGTAAGTACTATTAAGCTCTCCTTCTCCTTATCCTTTATAAGAGGTAATAGTGAGTATAAGCTTAGAGTTAATACTCCTTTACTATTAGTATCCTCCTTTATATCTATATCTATATCTATATCCTTACTTCTTATATTACTCTTAGAACCCTCTCTAGAATTATTATCTCTATTGTCTTCCTCTTTTAAATAAGTAGTGATAATTATAAAGTAGTCTTCTAAGTAAGTAGTAATAATTATAGATATCTCTAGAAGATTATCTAATTCTAAATTGTCTATTAATATTATACTTACTCTAGTACTAGTACTATTTTTTAGTAATAGTATAAGCCTAGTATCTCCCTCTCTATCCTAAGCGTTATCTTCGAGTATAATAGGCTTATTATTAAGTACTTTAATAGGCGTTAAGAGTTAAAGAAGTAGAATTAGTAGCTCTTAGGTATTCTATAAAAGCGTAATAGATTACCTCTTTTTAGAAGATTAGGGCTTGTTATTAGTATAGCTATTAAATACTATGTATACTTTGTAGTACTTTTTATCAATAAGACCTTTTAGTAAATTAAAGTATTATATAAGAGCCTATATGTTATCTGTCTTCTTATAATCTATAGTACTTAATTACTTAGCTTTTCTCTTCCTAATAGTAACGTTTATAGCTAGAAAGACATCTTCTACTATATTAGTAAGGAGTAGTATATTAACAGAATCCTACCTACTAAGAGTAGGGATTATATAGTAGATATCTTCTAAGAGCTTAATAGCGAACCTTTTAGCTTATATATTCTAGGGCACTAATTTAAAGTTAAATAGATTCTTAAAGTTACTAGTAGGTAAGTAAGGTACCTAAAACAGAAAGTCATTATTAATTTATACTCTAACTATCTTACTACGTTATACTATAAAAGTGTATATAATTATAGAGATACTCTTAATAGTAGAGAAGTCCTTAGTACTCGTTATATATATATAAATATATAAAGCTACTCAAATATAGATTTTAATAATAAGAATAGGCTTTAACGTTCTATAGATTAGAGGAGGAGGAGCTAGAGAGCTTATACTAATTAGTAGTATATACTAAATTTAAGAGTATTACTTACTTTTAGCCTTTTTCTTATTAAAGATAAATCCCTTCTTATATACTTTCGCTCTAATTGTTTTAGTTTTACTAAGAGCCTTTATAAAGAAGGATTATCTAGCCTTAGCCTTTTCCTCCTAAATAGCTCGCTCTCTAGCCATAGCTAATTTATCCTCCTTTTACTTAATAATAAAAGCAGAGTAGTTAGTAGTAAAACGTTCTATAATAGCCTCTTACTTCCTTCTAAACTCTATAATTAACTATTGTTTCTTCTCTTAGTTATTAGAGCTTTATACTATAGCTTTTATAGAGTAGTCCTTTACTTTTTATAAATAGTTCTTAATCTTATTATTAGAGGGCTTTTAAGAAAGCGTAGACACGTGATTTTCTAAAGCACTTACTAGGTTTACTAAGAAGTAATAAGAGTATACTTTAAGCTTTAAACCCTTAGAATAAGGAGCCTAGACTTCTAGGTATTTAGAAGACTAATATTAAGGTATCTTAGCATATTTTTAGTATTATAGAGTAGTAGACGTAGAGCTTCTAAAAGTATAAGTAAAAGTAATAGAATAAAAGTAGGAAAATTAAGAAACTATTCTACTTAAACTATATAATCTTCTATACCTCACTTCTCACTTTTAGCACTATTCATAAGGCTCTAATACACTATTCTAGTATATATTAAATAATTACTAATTATATAGTATATTATCCTCTATAAAGGCTAAGACTTTATTTACTATTCTATAAGCATTCACAGGAGTAGGTATAAGTAAGACCAGATTAAAGAATATTCCAATCTAAGTAACTACTTAAGAGCTAGCTTAGAAACCTCCTCTAGGAACTGAGAAGGTTCTAAAGGCAAGTAATTAACACTAAGCCTAATTTGTAAATTATTCACTACTACTAACAAAAGTTAATAATCTATATACTTAAAATAGCCTAAAAATATAATATTCTAAATTAATTCTTTTACCTTTAATTTAAGTATAGAATAGTGTTATTTATATTTATAAAGCTAACTAGAACTTAATAGATATAAAACCTATAATATTACAATTTTTTAAAGATTTAAGAGTCTAAGATTACTAACTTTTATTAGTAATAGTAAGTAATTTACAAATTAGGCTTAACACCAACGGTCGTAGTTAATAGATTTACTCTACTAAAATCCCCTCCTAGGTACTTAGAGAATTATATATCTATAACTATACTTATAACCTTATATAAATCACTTCTAATTTCAATCAAAAGTCAATAAACATATCTATTCTCTTCTAGAGTTACGTTAAGTCTTTTTTTATATCTAAAATATATAAATTTTAAGTCTAGAGCTCGGCCTATATTTAGTATAGGTTTATTCTTAGTTTAGTATATCTATTTACTTATTAATTATAGATAATAAAAGTAACGCCACTAGCTAACCCTCTATACCTTTTATAAATAGTAATATATACTTCCTTTATTATATTACTCTCTATTAACGTTCTATTTACCCTAGCTAGTAGGTAATTACAATTATAGACTGCTATAGAGTCTATAGTTAGTTAGTAGATCATAATACCATAATCCTAGAGTTACTACTACAGCTAGAGATAAGTATAAGGTTACTAATAGAGAGAGGGGAGATTAAGGATTTAGAACCTTACTCTTCAAATAGACTTAAGAGACTATCTTTTAGTAAATAACCTAGGATTAGAATTGTTAAGGCCCTCTACTATAACGACGATGTTTAATACTATCTATTAGTAGAAGGGCTCTATAAAAGAGGAGGCCTAATCCTAAGAATGAATTAGTAGCTCTTAAAGTAGATTAATTAAATATAAATTTATCTACTAATATCTATCTTTAAATCTCCTTCTAAATTATCTTTAACTAGTAAGGTATACTTATCAGTTATATACTCTCTTAAATCCTTATCTAATTCGTTATCTAACTCCTCTAATTCCTTATCTAAGAAGTTACTATTATATAGATAATCTAGTACTATATTTATTACTTAATTACTTCTACCTTTGTTACTAAAGTATATATTAAATTTATCTTAATTAGTCTCTCTAGCTTCTTTTAATTCTTAAGCTACCTCGGGGTATAGCTCCTACTTATATGCTCTCTCTAGCTTACCTAAAAGGCCTAATCCTGCTAAATTACTCTCTTAGATATATACTAATAATTCTACTCTTAAATCTAAGTATACTATAATATAAGTTTCTTCCTCTTTAATATATATTATCTTATTAATTAGTAGTATATATCTATATACTAATAATTTTATTTTATACTACTCTAGAGTTACTTAAAGTAAATATATATTAATATCCTAATCCTTATATAATTCCTAAAGCTTAGTAAGCTTCTTAGTAAGCACCTTAATACTATAATCCTCTACTAGATACTCTTTACTTCTAGGATAGTAAAAGTTAGTCTATAGTACTCTTAGTACTTTATACTCTTAATTAGTATTAGCATAAATATAATAGCAATTCTATATATATATAAACGTTTAAAGCTCTTTCTAGATAATTAGAATATATATATATAATATAGCGATTATATTAGAAAGGCTCTTTTTAGAAAATAACCTCTTTTTATAGATACTCTAGAAGTATATCTTCTACTTATTTAAGGACTCTTTTATAAGCTATCCCTACTAAGCCTTAATATATTAGTTAGCCGTGGAAGTACTAAACTAATATAAGTTTAAAAATTAGTATAGCTCTCTACTACTTTCTATAGCTTATTATTAACAAAGTATATAGTAAGCGTCTACTACTATTAGAGATTCTAATTCTTAATCTAATTATATATAGTATAGTATCTTTTTAAAGCTACTTATAGTATTACTATATTACTATAGAGTAGATACTACTATATTGTTTAAGATATTATAATAGCTTTAAGAGAGAAATCAAGTATAAGTATTAATACTAGTATATATCTTAATACTAACGAACCTTAATTTATAATATCTGTTAATACTCTATATAAAATTAGACTCTAGTATAATATATTTACTACAAGTATCCTTGATCTCTTATAACCTATAATTATACCTTTTCTTATTAACCTTTAATAGCGCCTTTTAAATCTTATTCCAGCCTCATCTTTTATCTCTATCTCTATTAATACTATAAGTATTAAGGTATATATAGAGGAACCTAAGACTAAAGCTCCTTATAGTGTTAAAGTGGCTATATTTGTAGATCTTATACTAAAGGATAGCTTCTAGCTCTTTACGCTCTTTCTATATAAGAAACTTTCAACGTTGAAGGCCTATCTTAAATTATAACCTTTAGAGCCTCTAAGGCTTAATTACGAAGCTCTTACAATTTAACGTATATACTATACTTAAATTAGATAATCCTATATCTTTAAAGAGATATATTACTTATATATATAAGGTAAGAGTAGTCTTACTTTTTTTATGCTAGTGAAGGTTCTACTCTATATTAATTTAGAGCTTAAGAGTAGTATTAGAGACGTTAATATTATACTTACTTTTAAGGATATTATATATCTCTTAAGTAGGGACTTCCTTTTAGTATAACTCTTCTATAAACACTCTATATAACTCTAAATTAATAAACTAACGTAGCATATTTAGGCTTCTATTATATACTCAAAATCACTCTTTTTATACTTTCTACTACACTTAAAATTCTAAGATTATTATACTATAATACTACTATTAAGGATATTATACTTTAATAGATATCTAGAGCTACTACTAGAGATTATTCTCTTCCTTCTCTTATTATTATTAGTACTTAAATTCAAGAGAGGAGAGAGAGTATATATAGTAGTAGAATAGCACTTTTAAAAAAAGGAATAATATAGAGTAGTATTTAAAAGAAAGAGCGACTAATTTGATTTATCTTAAAAGGTTCTACTATTAAGGATATCATACTTTAATAGATACTTAAAGCTACTACTAGAGATTATCCTCTTTCTTCTCTTATCGTTATTAATACTTGAATTTAAGAGAGGAGAGAGAGTATATATAGTAGTAGAATAGTACTTTTAAAGAAAGGAATAATAAAGAGTAGTATATGGTATTTAAAGGAAGAAGTGATATAAGAGGGTTAGTATATAGAGTAAGTATACTTTTTAGCTTATAAAATAAATAGTGCTAACTCTAATTAGGAAATTAGTATATGATTAAGAAAAGTAGCTAAAAGTACTTAAATAATCTTAAATTAAGATTATTTAAGCTTTTAAAGTAAGCTAATTACTTTAATATTAAGTAATCTAGAGTAATTAGTTTAAAAAAGGCCTAGTTTTAAGATATAATTTAGGAACTTATTATAGTAATAAAAGTCGATTTATATAGTCTTTTTATATTATATATATATATCTCTTACTCTAATATATTTTAATTTAATATTTAATACTTTTTATAATTATTTATTAATTATATAACTTTTATAATTTACGATTTATAATTTATGATTTACAATTTAGCTTCTAAAAAATCTACGTTTATTAATTTACAATTTACGATTTACGATTTAGCTCTAAAAGGCCATATACTTAGAAATCTAAGCTTTATAATTTACAATTTACGATTTACGATTTATGATTTACGATTTAGTTGTCGTTTCCGACTTTTGGTATGTACGAGACGCTCTACTTCGTAACTTATATTCTTATTATTCTAATTGAAATAAATTGAAAACGAGATTATGTAAAGTTAGTTGCTATTAATACTATTTGCTTTTTACTTCTTGTTTTTGTTTTAAAGTTTTAAATCTCTTAGTTATTTAAGAAATGATCGAGTAGATGTCTTTATAGAGACCTTGGAATTAGTGGTGATTTGTGTTATTTCTTAACTTTTCGTTTTATAGCTTGATTAATATCCTTGTTCTATTAGTATTGAATAATAGAGAGTAAGTTATACTAAACGGATATTAACGTGTATAATTGCTCGCGCTCGGTATAAAAAGACACTTAATTATAAGGCTCTCTTAAAGCATAGCTCTATAGAGTTTAGTAAGTGAGCTAACTATGAAATATACCTGCTTAAGCTTCGTTATATTATAAAAAATAAAATGTTAACTCGGGAGAATATTACGCTATAGTCGCAAAATACGTTTGCTACTAATAGTTACTATAAATATCAACCTTTCAACCTTTCAACTTTAAAGAAACTATTAGAACGTCTACAAATAATAGTCGGACTTCAACGTATAGTCAGAGTCAACTTATAACCACTTTTGCTCTTAAACTTAGAGTAAATACCTTGAAATATTTATACCTTCCGCTTACTTACACTAGTATTAATTTAAGAGGTTAACTAACTTAAGAGTTAACTATAATTCTATATCCTCGAGTTATCTAGTAGATCTATATATAAAAACTTATTATGTATTTAAGTAAGACAAAGTAGCAAAGTGTACGTTTTATACTAAAAAGTAATTGAAAATACCGAGAAGAACGTAACACTCCGCGCGTATAAAGAATATATAAGTAGTATAGCGTACTAGTATTACGTATTAAATAAAAAGATAGATAGACTACTTCCGAAATTGAATCCGATCTATAGAGCGTAGGAGTAGTGAGAGGTGCGCGTAGAGTGGGAAAAAGAGCTGTTTTTGGTGGGGTTTTGGAAAGTTTCGGTTATAAGTTAACTAGTACTATATCTTTATTATATAATCTATGGTGTTGAAGTCAAACGGGAGTAGCTGAGCTCGCACGGGCGATGTTGCTAGGCGAGGCAGGTGTAAAATGTAATTTGAAGAAGGTTGAAGTACTCTATACTATCTTATACTACATAGGCAGTCCAATTGCAATATAACATCTTTTACAATTTATCAAAAACCCAGCTCATAATCTTACACAGGTAAGACCCGAATAATACCCTCATACCCCAAACATGTAACTCCCTTGAGGTACTGATCTAACAACATTCCCAATCAATAGTTTCAATAATGCTTGTGGATGTACGTCTAACTATAAGCTCCTAAAAGCCAAACCATGATCTTCTGATGCTTCCCATATGAGCCAAGAGTCCTCGGCGTCTTTCCTCAACAGCCTCAGAATCCTCGTCGTCTGAAGACAATACAGTAGTGCTTGGTTCTGGCTTGGCTAGCTTGATGGGCTTGAAAGGCTTCGTTGAATTTGCTGGCTTCGTAGAGTTTAGGGGTTTTGTTGAATTGTGACGGTTGATAGGCTTCGTGAGTTTAGGCTTTTTGGGGTCCATTGGTGTGGCCTCTTGGATTGCGGCACCGTTGGTTTCAGAACTCTCGTCTTCAATATCCTCACTCTCCACGCCCTCGATATCGTCGGTGTCCCCGGCGTCCTCAGTATCGTCGTTTGACTCCTCAGTATCGTCGGTTGACTCCTCAGAAACGTCTGTTGACTCGGTATCTTCTGAGTCTGGATCTGTTGATTCCGAATCGTCTTCGTCACTACTTTGCTCCTCCGTTTTCTCAGTCGATTCTTCATCCCCGTTGCTTTCATCTTCCGTCTCGTCTGTCGATTCCTCCTTGGAGCCATCATTGCTTTGCTCCTCCTCATCTCCCTCGCTTATTTCTTCCTCCTAAAAGCATTCGAGTTAGTTAAGTGCTCTGCTTGAAACGAGAAAGTGGAAATACCTCGTCGCCATCTTCTCCCTCAACTTCTTCCTCTTCCTCATCCTCGTCCTAAAGGAGTGTGTGTAAGTTCAGTGTTGAATTAACTTGAAATTGCGGTTTGGAAATACCTCGTTCTTCTCTTTTTCATTATCGTCTTCCTCGTCCTAAACGGATGTGTGTAAGTTCAGTGCTAAATTAAAACAAAATTGGTGTTTGGAAATACCTCGTCCTCTTCTTCATCTCCGCCTCCAGCTTCAACTTCATCGCCAAAAGAGTAGCATTTCTCTTCAAACTTGACAAGACCCTTCTTAGAGAACAATGGTTGGTTAAAGAACTCCTGATGGTCTGAGATTCTGCCGTAGTAACCAGTAGCTTTCACATCTGCGTCCATTCCTCCAGTAATTTTGACACCTTGCGTCTTGGGATTTTCTTTACAGACTCCCTCTTCATCTAAGAGTAGTTAGTTACTACTTTAAATGAAGAAAAAAAATCAGAACTATCTTACCCTCTTCAGATGTGGCATTGATCTTGATGCTTGGAACATTAACACCAATGTCCATTCCGTACGCGCTTCCTATACGCTTGTTAGTAAAATTACATTACAGGATAATAAGAAGGAGTCCATACCAAGGAATTCTGCCTCCACAGAGATTGCAAGCTTTGTATATACTTGGAAAGATCCGTCAATGCCGGCGCTGAGTGTAATAGGTTTGCTCTTCATGGTGGGTTCCCATTTCCCGGCACCACTACCGGACTTTCCAGTGAAATCAATTTTCGTGTTAGCATCTTTTGGAAGCGAGGCTTTCACACCAGTAGTGATAACAGCAGTATCTTCATTGACCTCGACGTCTTTGAGATCAATAGATCCCGAGATAATCATCTTAGGACCAAAGGAGATGATCTTTTGGAAGATTGCAAAGGCAGGGATAGGAAGTTCCGCAAAACGAATGTCGCGAGTCAACTCCCCAGCACCCTCGAGAGTGGCTGCAAGAGTCAAATCAATACCCAAACCAGAAGGTGATACGCTCATCCAGAATTCGTCAACCTTGGGTGGAACAATTGTGCCTTTCACATGCCCTCCTATCTTCAAAGTACCAAAAGTTTTGCAGTTGACGCAAGCAAGATCAATGGAGAGGCCAGATGAGGATTCATATGTCAAAACAGTTTTGTTGATTGTCAAATCAAGAGGGAATGATGCCTCTTGCGGTGATACGTTGATTGTGTTTTCAGCAATTTTCTTGGCTTCTTCGGCAGTACGATCGGCCTCTTGTTTTGCTTTTTCTGCGGCTTCCTCTGCAGCTTTTTCGGCGGCTTCTTTTGCAGCTTTCCCGGCATCGACGATCTAATTGGAGTCAGTTTGTTTCTTGGGGTAAAATACAAAAGTTATGAAGCAAGCACAGGACGTTCACGAAAGCGAAATGTTATCTGAGAAGTTGACTTACATCAGTTGGATCAGGTATAATATCAGGTATGCCGAAATCGCGCCGAGCAAGTACATTCGAAGTGACCTCGCTACCCCAGTCAAATGTAAAAAGTGTCGTCAAAGACTCCCACGAAGTTTGTGAAGCGTTGAAATTGACCTTTAGGCCTGCCTCGTTATAGGTAGCATTGTTGACGATCCATGGGTTGGTTCCTGGTTTGCCTGGGCACTCATCGACAAGCATGATGAAGGTGCGGTTGGCATTGAAGTTAACCCATTCCCATTTATCGACGGCAATATTGTATTCCTCATTGGAGACGAACTCCAATGCAAGTGAAGGTTCGCATATAGTAGACTTGAGTGCGTTTCCGAAGTTATCGGTCGAGATGATTAACTCCTCAGAACCTGTCTCCATGGTGACATTGACGAGGATGGAGGCTGGAGGGAAAGTTTTTTCAGTAAAACTTATTAAATACAAAAACAACCGGGTATTACTCACTGTCGTTTGCACGAGGCCCGAAGATGAGACTCAATTGTTCTTGAAGCTCAAATTCGGGCACAGATCTTCGAGCTATCCCGAGGTCATGACTGGAAAGAGGGACCAGTTGAACAGGTTCATTTTGCGCTACCTCCGCTCTGGAAATCGAAACGATTGTTAAACCTAACAAAAATGACAGTATATGGTGAGACATGGTTGGTTGAAAATAAAATTTAAAGGAATGGCGAAAAGAGAACAGTGCTACTGTAAAGAGCGTGGGGTGAAACAAAGTTCATGAAGATACTACTGAATGGAACAAACAGTGGGAGTTAAGATATGATATAAAGAAATACAACAAGAGTGAGTTGAGTGAGAAGAGTGAGTAATCAACCAAGCACCGTACGTCCTCCAGCTTATTTCCAAAATAGCAAAGATTTGATTCGAGGTGCGGAAAAAGAGTCTCATCCTCAAAGGAAGAATAAGTATGCCGGACTGATCATTAGACACTCCTTCTGTTTCTAAAATAGCAACCTTAGGGAGTCTCGAACTCTACCGTGGCAGATTGGGAAGATCTTGGCGCTTATGAAAATACCCTTTGTGAAATCTTCGTTTGAAATTAGTACCGTCGTACTAAGAAGAAGGATGTAAGGTGCGATTCGCTTAAGATTGTGATTGGCCACGACGTAAAATCTTACATTCAACCGAATGGCCCACGTGATGCGAAATTGAGGCTTACGGGGCTTAAGTCCAAATCAGCTGATGCTACACACCCATTCCTACGAATGATAATGGGCTTTGAGGGGATATACTTTTTAGCAAGAAGATACGCGTTTCCTAGCCCTTGAACGTGCCCAAAAGTTTAATTTAGTGTTGATAGTAAGCGAGAAAAGGTAAACTTATTATTGTTATAAAAAACCTCTCAAAAGCCCGAGCTGAATTGAGGAGAGAGTTACACGGTGACGAGTGTGTTCATTTCACGTCAATACTCCTGGCCGATTGAATTACCGCGCTTCCCGTGCTTATCCAAAGAATCAGCTGTACGCAAAACTATTTGCGTCGTGAAGTTTACGAACTTTTCGCCCGTCAACAGGATTCTTCCGTGAGGATTTTGCCAAGAGATGCTTCAACTACACGATTCTCGCAGTATCTAAGCAACACCTCAGCAACTCCGCCAAATCTCGCTAAATTATAGGAACGACCAGAGTGTAGAACATTTTCATGAATACGTGATACAGTAGGTATATAGACAGTCATGAAGAGTACGGTTTACCTTTCCTTTCTCCATCCAATTCGCACTTCCGTTTTTTCTTTGCCTCAAGTCATCTATTTGGAAGCAGACATTCATTTCTAGCTTCATCAACCACACACTCATTTTTTATTTCCAACATTTGCTTCAACACACTCATTTATTACCTGAAAACACGTTCAAAACTCGAAAACATTTAATGATTTTTGCAACATCATGAAATCAATTTCCCTCTTGACGGCTCTCCTGAGTCTCAAGGCTCTGGGGGTTTATGCTCTCGACTGCCGCACCGACGTCCCCCTTGACCCGAACGGCCCTTCCGGAGCAGACATTGCCAGCTCAATTCAACTCGGAGAGAATGGGCCTGTCAATGACCTTTGCATGAACAGGTTCAAGGATATTGAGACCGGACCTATCACCTACAATGCCGGTCCATTAGTGTTTTCACTCTCCCGAACCGAAGGTGTACTTCATCCTACTGGAGATTGCAAATCTGCCCTAACAAACATCATCTCTCAATGCCTTGTGGGACAAAATGTATGGGGAGGTTCTGCTGAAACAAATGGGTTGTTGTTCGAAATCTCGGAGGGCGATGGGGTCGAGGAGGTGCACACGGTTCAAGCTCGTGAAATTAAGCTGGGCAAAACCAAGAGCAAGAAGAAGAAGACTACGCCAAAAGACAAGAAGAAAAAGAAGAAGACAAAGTCTAAGAAAGGAGGAACCAAGTCAAAGACCAAAAAAGTGAAAACCAAGACTAAGAAGCCGTCCTCGAAAAAACCAACGTCAACCAAGAAACCTACCTCAACCAAAACCAAAAAATGCGGACAGCAGACCGGCAAGCCGAAGGGAGGGAAAAAGGGGGGCAAGGGGAAGCGAGGGGAGTCAGATGGAGAATCATGCCCAATTGGAATAAATTGGCCGAAAGCTTTTGATGATGCCGCAAAACAGTTGGCGGGGATGGAGGGGGTTGAGAAGCCTCTTCTGGCTCGAGAGATTGATACTTCGCCCATATCTGGGCGTGATTTCTATGTTGGGGGTATGTCAGGGATGATGGCGCGCCGAGAAATCGAAGCGAGAGCCAGCAAAACAACCCACAAGACTGGTTTTATCTTCAAAGCGACGGACAAAAAATACACAACTTCTTGGGACGCTGGCGATTATCCGACCACGGCTGATAAAGCGGGGACAGTAAGTAACCGGAATCTCTATGTCATGTGGTCTTGCTAACTAATTCCTAGAAAAACTTCAAATACTACGGTGGGTGTTTTCCGAGTTTTTTTTTTCCTCTTTCCATTTGTTTTAGGAGGGTCGAGGCACTATTTCCTCCTCAGATAACCCAGTTCCTCCTTAAACAACCCCGTTTCTTCCTAATCTTCCTCAAACATACTTCTAGAAATGACATTACTGACTCCGAGATTTTCCGCAGGCTGGACGGATCCTGAAAGTCCTACCGTTTATGTTGTAAGTAACTTTTTTCTCTGCCCGATCAACTAAACCCCGGCTTTAATGCTCTGGCGAACGCTTCATTCTCTCTGCTTTGCGAGGGTGTTGAAACTTGCATACTAATATTTTGCAGTTCAAAGACCCATTTACTGGCGCAGCCCCCAAGGTGACAGCTAAAGGCACCAAAATACAATACGATCTTGAGCATATAATGGAATGGCAAATTGTCACCGGCTTTTTCGATTGGATCTGGAAGGTTAAAGCCAAAGGAGCGGTCTTTCCTAACCCTGCTGGGGGAGAGGATAAAGTAGAGTTTCCGGAATACTTCTTAGCAACATGGGTAATGGATGAGAAAGTCGAAACACCAGAAAAGAACGATGACCAGGCAGACGACAAGAAAGACGATACAGCGGCAACAGTTAAGAGAGCTGGTGGATCCAAAGGAAAAGGCAAGAAAGTCCCGCCTAAAGTTCTAGCCGAAGCACAAAGATTCCAATTAGAGGACGATACTGGCGAAAAAGTGGGAGAGGAACTAACCCCCAGAGAACATTTAACTTCCGTCTATCCCGCGGCTGGCAATGACTACGCTAAGGAGTTTTGTTATTTAGAAGGCAGGGTGAATTCTCCTGCCAAAACTTTAGTAGGTTTCTTCGTTCAAGAGCTATTTGTCAATTGCTAATAGAGGTCCCGTTGAAGGCGTTCAACCCAAAGGTGCAGCAAGAGGTCACTGTATATTCCAAAGATACATCTGAAATCAACCTCAAGAGTAAACCATATACAAGAAGTGGGAAGAAGTTGCAAGGAAAGCCGGAAAACCAAATAGAGTTGTTGAAATCTCTCTTGGGTGTCCGGAAGTATATGAGAAACACGGGTATTAGCAAGACCTTCGATGCACAGCAGGAGCGTATGGGAAAGAAGTTGGGACAGCTGGACTCCCAGCTTTCGAAGCACCCCAAGATTGTCAAGGAAGACGAGGAGACTACAGACCCAGATACTACAACACTACCGGATAGAACAAAACCAGACACCACGAAGCCAAATACCAAAGTCAAGAGAGCAAACGGAAAGGAACCAGCTGAGGATAAACCTGCTTTCGCTTGGACGAAGATGGGGCTTGAAGCATTGTGGGGTGAGTGGATTGACTTGAGATTCAAAACAGCCAAGGACAGAATAGATGGCGAGTTGAAATACAGCCTTGCAGAACTTGTCAAGCTAGCCACAGCAAGCAACGACAAAGAGTTCAAAGATTCTGTCGCTAAGCTCAAGTCACAATGGGACACTGAGATGAAGGAGGATTGGAAAATGCCGTGGACCGCACACCCAGAGGCAAAGGCAATTATTCCCGCCGAGGTAAGTGGTTACGAAAACGAATAATCTTGCTCCGTGAAACTAACATATATGTGTAGAAGAAATCTGAAGATGAGACCGAGACGGAACCAACCGATGCATGAAACTTTTGAGAAGTGTGACAGCCATCGATTTCCGGTGGACGCAAAGGGGTTGTATTATTAGAGAGACTGGTGTGGGGGTAGGGTACTTTTTGTTTGTCATTTCTTTTTATCTTATTGCGACTTTACAGCATAGAAACTGCATTATTCAAATGGGAGCTTGCTTAATAGAAATGTTTAGTCGGGCTCAACATTTTCAAAGACGTGGATTGCGAGATACCTCTTCATCACAGCATGCTACTTATTCTCTTTCATATACTCAGCCACCACTCTGCTGTGAGTTCCAGTCTGTATCTTTTAACCCAAGAGGCGATGTCCGTGACCTCAGAACTTGGAGTGCGCTAAATAAACTTTCGAAGCATAGACTTACCTCGGGAAGTGATCTAGGAAATTGAAAACTGTCCACAAAGTCTTTCCGTGCGTCCCTACGAGACTCCCCCTGATGCAACAACACTGCCTAATGCGTCTAGAAATCTATCTCGAAAGGTGTTGCGTCCCTCCTCTTTTTGTTCTGCTCCTCAAGTTTCTTCAGTGTGGAGGGAAGATACGAACACTGCCTGTTGAAAAACTATCCAGGCCTGAACGCGGTGAAGACTGCTGTGGAGGAAACAGTCTCTACTCCCAAAGCGGGTTAGCTTGGAGTATAAATCCTCCCTCGGGCCTCAAAAAATCCTCGTCAACCTCCGCGAGAAAGACAGACCAAGGAGGGCGAGGCAGTGTTGTCGTGGTTGGTGTTCTGTTTGGCGAGTATCGCCTGAGAGTATTCATGGCGAATGACTCTCGAGTCTTTGCAAAGCCATGCTGGCTATGGTAAACTGGGCGTTGGTGTCTAGAGCAGAAAGGTTTCCCCTGGATTTCGCCGTTTCAAGATGAGTGGCAGTAATGAATTTACTTGACGTAGAAAAAACACAAAAAATACAAGTAGATCCAATTAAGTGAGGATTTGTAGCCTGAGGCACTCAGGCTTGAGAATTAGGTGGAGTGAGCGGGGGGCCTCTTTTCTCGACCTCATTGCGACAAGATACCAAGAGTATAAACCCCCTCCATATATATGATTTCTCTCGTCGAAAACCCATCGCGGGGGTGAGCCTCGCAACGCAGAGGGGGTCTTGTTTGAGGTGCCACTATCTAAGATGTATTATCCATCAACTTGCTAATTCTCATCGCGACCATGCTAGCAATTACCCAATTTCTGTGAAATCCACGAAGAGGACGAGCGTCGCAGGCATGGCAAATCGAACCGAAAACCCCGAACCTATAATCGAATCTCCTCCCTCGGAATGCGACACAAAAACAAGCAATATGGAGGGACAGGAGGCTAGGACCGTTGGTTAAAATGCTGCGGCATACGTGGACTTTCAGGTTGTATTGATTGTGTCGACGCAAGTTGAGGAAAGAAGGTTATCAAGCCACACTCAAACACCTTGAAGAGCTTCATCAAATGAAAGGGAGTTCCAGAGCTTGATATAATTAAGACTACATGATTAAATCTCATGTTCCAGGTTTCGGCACAGAACATGTTGCGGAGAACAGCCCGGGATCGAGCAGCACAGCAGATGAGGGCCGCGGGAAGGCAATTGCTAGATCACATATTTCTTATTTCGCATTTTCTAGCGGATTGGTTTATCCCTTTTTTTTCTTCTCTTCGGCCATTAGTACGCTTTAAAATTAGTAGGTACTGGTCATGGAGTTAGGTTCAGTCCAGTGCAGTAAAAATAAACCGTTCTTACAGAGCTAAGTAGCTACTTATTTACTTGTAGGATTTCTAGCTCAGTTTTAATTATCTCTTTTGTTAAACTGTCCGTCAGTTCTATCTTATTTCATATTTTTGCGACTTAAATGTCTAAGATAGCGTGGTAGAGAGACAAGGCACCCCTCACCACAGGATGCCTGTAATAGGCTACCCCTAGAGGAGCAGAACCACATACAACTTAACACCAGGCGGTCGCAAAAATATACAAAAAATATACGTAGATGTACAAAGTACCAAAGTATTATATCCGAGCTCCTGGGTTGTTTTTCTATTGTTGTCGTGTATTTATTATCGTGGAACGACAAAGCCTAGCCATCTATTTACTGCTATTTGAATGTGGAGAAGGCAACTTTAAAGGAGGAAAGCTATTTAAACATGTAGTTTTGAAGATAGCTTAACCGATGGCTATATTGTAGATTCCAGAACAGTTTCCACGTCGGATGGCCTCAAATTCACAGCTTCTTCGGATTTCGTTCGGCCGCAAAAATGAGCGATATTAAGGTACGCCGTGAGCGTGCGTCGGAGTGCGTTCAAATTCATGGTACTCTAGATCAATTCTGGCGGAAATCTTCCCTTGGGCCGAAATAACTCGTAAACTTCAGAGGGATTATCCTCTGCCAGTGATTTTGGGTTTGTAGATTGTAGGTTAGGTGGCCGAAGGGGAAAGTAACCCTTGACACTATTCTCGTGACAAATACCTCCCCGTGATCCCGACTTTAAATGAACGCAAAATAAGGTGTAAAGTATGGATTTAATTGGAGTAGAGTATTAAAAGGTAAACTTGTAAGAAGATTGAGAATAAGAGCAACTTCAACAAAAGAGGGGATTCGAGAATTAAGCGAGCTGTTTGCAACATAAGTCCAGTCTCAGAAAACCTAATCATGGAATTAATGATTGTTTGAAACTTGCGTTGAAAAGGTGTATTGAAATCGATTCTCAAAGTCCCAGATGACGAGTCATGTGGTGCTCATAGCTTTACTGCTTGTTTAAGAGAGCAAAGAGCAACATTTGTAAGATGATATTGACAAACACGTATTCACCTGATAGTTGTTGTGAAAGCGAGATGTTTATAATAAATTCATGCAGTCCCTGTTGATTCCATAAGCCAATTCACTTGATATATGACGAGAGACTTTGATCGCATCTTTGCGTTTGGGGAGTGAATATCCTCTCGTCTATTTGACCTGAAAAATCAGATTTCGCCTACTGGCTATAAAATAGCCCCACCAGTTCTATTCCTGCTGCTCAATCCCAACACCAACCTTGTCCACAAAACAGCTACACACAACAAACTTGGATTGCACCTGGACAAGTTGTCACCTAGTACATTACAGCATTCGTCAAAAATGCAGTCGCAAAGTCTGCAACCCAAAACTCGACAGTCCCAGATGACACAACCACGACCCAAAGCCATGGGTGCCCAAACTTCGGCTTCGCAATCATCCCTAAGTCTCGAAGTACCAAAAAAGCAAAAGAACGTTGCAGCCAAGCCAAAGAGAACAAGATCACCAAAGGCCCAGTACAAGGCAGGAGGGACTCCAAAGCAGAACGGCCAAGGTAAGAGCAACTTTTCGAATGAATGGCGGGTATAGTACTGACCTTTGAGTAGCTATAGTCAACCAATCGTCACCCCAAAAGACTCTTAGTCCTCGAAAGGAGCCAACACCGAGCGACGAGACATCCCAAAAGACCTCAGCTGTCGTACCAACTGTACAAGTTAGCCAAGAAGAACAGAACAAGTTGGCAGCAATAAAAGCCGCTGATCTGGTCGCGCAATCTGAACGGGCCTTGATGGGCTTTCCCCTGTTTCTTGCCCAGCACAAAATCGCCTACGATCACAATTACGGCTTTTCTGTTGATGGAGGGAATTTCAACCTTGAAATCTACCAACTTCCAAAGGATGCCATCCCAGCCGCTTATGATTTCGTCACATCGATATATCCTAGTCATGCTTTTGATCTTAAGAAGCGAATGAAGTCAGGTGCCAAGGAGGCTGGGGTGGCCTTCATGACTCGAAATCAATCTACATACGCTGCAACCTTTGATGAGAAAGCTAGCAAACTCCCATGGACTTTAACCAATCTCATCAAGAATAGCAAGGACGATGCCAATGTGAGATACTACAAATACCTCGAGAAATGGCTGGAGATCCTGAGAACATCCCTTGCCTTGAAACAGCGCCTGGAGAAAACCTATTCGTCGAAGTCACCATCACAAGTCGCACAAGTCTCCAATGCCTTCTCAGCTGCCAAGGAAGAAAAGATTGCACCACTCAACCCAATCTTCCCTGAGTATACCTTGATCGATACCCGGGAGAAACTCAGCGAATTCCACGAGGTTTTGGAAAATGTTCCACATAATGGCGAACCCAATCTGTTCAGTCATGCAGTAAATGAGAACAATTCATACATGTCCAGAATCTCATTCCTTGCCATTTTTGTGGACACAACCCAAAAGACATATATCCTGGACATCACCAAGCTTGGCCAATCAGCCTTCCAGACTGTCAGCGAGGGTGGCAGCCGTACATCTCTGGGTAGAGTCCTTGAGGATTTGAAGACCCCAAAGGTATTCACTAGTACCAAGAACACCACAGCTGCTTTGCATAGACACCATAATATTTTAATGCAGGCAGTCATTGATTTGGAAGTCTTGGAAAATAAGGCAGCTGGTGAGGGAGCAAAGAAGCACTCTTTGATTACAAGAGACCTCAACCCTTTCCGATGGATTTATACCGCACAGCAACTTTATGAGAAAGGATGCGGTAACTTTGGACTCAATGCCAAGGACACGGAGCTAATGATCCTGGGATCTGCTGCATTGAAGGCTCGTTCAACCATTTCTGGCTTTGTGGGAAGCTCACTGAAGACGAATTATGCCCAAAAAATCACCGTCTTGATTGAGTCTTTGAAGAAGGGTGGTGTACGTTTTAAGTACTAGGGGAAGATGCATGGCATCGTTGTTTTCTTAAGGGGGGGGGGGGGGGGCGGTAGCGTTACTCAAGGTAGTGTGGTTGTGGTAATGGGACAATCACTTGTCTATTTTACTACGTTTTATTCATGCCTATTTGGTCAATTAGATAGGGCAGTAAATTTAACAATTTGATTCTTCAGTGTCTTCATTTGTTTGCAAATGTGATCTCTGTAGAAACATTCTTATCCCCTCGAGTGCCAAGAGGTCGTTTCAAAACTGTGGTGATTTTCAGCATGCGTACGTACTATCTATTTATACCCATTTTAGAGCCACTTTCAGTGCATGTTTCTAAGACTACCTCTCAGCACTGGAAGAGATAGGCCCTCCATTCCGCACTCTCCCCACACAACCCCTTTTGCAAACCAGAACTAACATCCCATCAGCTTGAACGTCAAACTGTCATCCTCCACGTGCCAAGAAGACTTCAATCCAAACAATCCGGGCGAGTCAACAAGTGTTTGCGAGATATCCACCTGAAGTTTCCGACAGAAAGCCAAGGGCTTAACACCCCCTCAGTTAGGAACGTCAAAAACATCCACATTTCAGCACCCGCGCACTATAGAATGTCGACCTTTTACTGTCACAACAGAAGTCTGCACGCTCTTAAGAAAGAAATCTCAGGCCAAACGACTTTGGGTGCTGGAGGTGTGATCCAGGTACAAGACACCGAGAATGTTATTGCCCTGCTTCATTACTTCATCTCACCGGAGCCAGTAGTGCCCAAGGAACTTAATGGTAAGTTATACACAATTCAAAAACCTCAAATATAGCTATACTAATGAAAAAATTAGGATATCTCGAGGGCAAACTCCTTCCTGGAAGAGTGACTTGGGTGGAGAGCGAAGAGGATTACACAAGTTTCCTCACCTACCTCCACCAAGTCAAGAATAATACCATTGAATTGGCTTTGGACTGTGAAGCCAGCCGTGGCCTTTCAAGAAATGGAAATGTAACCCACTTAACCATTTCCATCAAGTCCATTGACCACACCTGGATTCTCTGCCATACAAAGCTCGCCCAAAATTACTTCGACATCCCCGATGCTACTTCCGGGAAATCCCTTCAATCCATTCTTGTGGCTCCCGAGATAATACAACTTTGGTTCGAAGTCCGTTCCGATTCCGATTCTCTTTTTGGAATTTACGGAATTCGTCTCGGTTGTGTCATCGATGTCCAACTCATGGAAGTGGCTGCTCGAGATGGATACGCAAGGCTGCGTCCTGGTCTGTCAAGTCTAAAACTATGCATGAGTACTCGAGGATACGGCTTCTTATCAAAAGCTGTTTGTGATCAATGGTTGTATGATAAGAGTCGGGGTCGGGAGTTTTTCCGGGTGCATGGATTTGAAAATTTGGAAGAGGATCCAATTCCTGAAGAGGCGAGAGATTACACTGCGGGTGATAGTTACATTCTGTTTGGCTTGTATGATCAGTATGTGAAGGGTCATGAATTCATCGGCAAGATTTTGGAAGTCGGTTTGGGCGCATTGATTGAGGAGCAGTCAAGGCTGCGTGTTAAGAATAGCCAGGATCCCGAGTATGATCACGAGAGTTTAACGAAAGAGGTGAAAACAGGAGCACCGGCTGTCTTTTTAGCTTTAGATTTCGTTGAGGCAAATGCCCTACGAAAGCAAGATGAGTATCTAGAACACTCCCTCGGTGTGTCTAGTATACTCTAATAAGGGTTTTTATCCCTATAAGTAAGCTAGCTAGGATTAAAAAGTGGAATTTAAGAATAGTACTTGAACTCTTTCTAAGAGAAGTAGGTACTACGGGCGCTAGCTTTATAGTTTTAAGTGCTTTAAGAGGCTGTAGGGGTTACGTGTCCTCTTTTAAGGAAAGGTTAGTACTCTTAGTATTTAGGCAGTATTTAGAAATAGCCTTATATTACACAATCACCTAATTACTCTCTTATTTTTTTACTAATCCTCTACTTCTATGAAATCGTTTCTTTTAAAAGAATAAGTAACGAAATTAGACGTTTTAGACAAAGTTTACTACTTTGCGCGCTTTACGTGTCTATATATAAGCTTCCAAATTCCTTACCTTCGAAGTAACTTAGAAGAATCTATCTACGTTTAAAAAGGAGAGAGGAGGAGGGAGTAGGAGTACAGTCAGTTGCGAATTAAGCTTGAATTTTAACGTTTTTTTGTAATCCGAGCGTTTTTGAAAAAAGCTCTACTTTTCCTCTCTCTACTATCTTATTTTGCTCTTTACTTAATAACAACATATATTAGTATACTATAGATAACCGGAAACGAGAGCTCTATATATCCTCTATTACTCTATAAACTTTTCATATATAAAATAGAAGTTTATATTTATATTCTACTTTTTAGAAGGCCTTATCGAGGTAGCGATAAGACCTTATAAGGGTAGTGAAAATTTTCAAAAAAAGGGGTTTTTTTAAGAATTATCTATTTTTTAGTTTACTTTTATTATACTTACTTTAAATTAATAAGTAATATAAAAGAGAGATAATTAGATATAGCACTTCTTTCTAGCTAGGCCTCGTCTCTTTTAGAGTACTTTTATTTTCTGTCTTCTAAAGAAGAGAGGGAGAAAGCTTTGAAAAAAAAAAACTCGGATTACAAAAAAAGTGGATAAATTCAAGCTTAACTCGCAACTCACTGTAGGCGAAAGTGTCGAATTTAAAAATTAAAACTAAATTTTATTTTAATTACCTTAAAAAAGTCTAAGCTTTATCGATTTTAGGCCCTTTACTCTTATAGAATATTATTACTTTTTAACACTAATCCCTACCTAAAACTTCCTTACAAACCCCTTAACAAGGGCCTCGATTAGGCTATATTCCGTATAGTACAGAACACCTACGACAGGGGGGGCGCTTTACTTTCGTAGGGATGGCGAGAGAACTCCTCGTGAAGTTGGCGAAAATTTCCACCAGGTAAAGGCAAACCGGTCTTTTGGAGGGGCTTGCTAAGCTTTGAGAGCGGTTGCGCCAGAACAAAGAGAAAGAGATGGATATGGGACTTCTGAGAATACGCCAGGTTTCAGACCATGGTCCTACACCTGAAAACAGTCAATCCGCCCCTAGAATCTGGTATTAGACCTGGTGGACTGAAGGTGTACTTTTGGTGGGGGGGGGTTAAGCGAGACCGCGATGATATTTGTTTAGGACTTGGTATTGGATTTCGGAAACCGCGATTTTGATTTTGGATCAGGCAATATCTTGTTATCCTAGGGTCTTTATATTTGGGGCGGCCGTTACTCGAATATCCAGATTTTACAAGAGGAGATTTCCATTGAGCGATTGAGTATTTATTTACCCACACAATAGTGTAGCATGCTTGATGTTATTAACAGTAAGACATGGCTAGTACGTTGAAACGGGGGTCCCCACTCCGTTGTTCTGAAACATGAATAACTTTGTTCTTGCTGAATGTTTGGAATTGTTCAAATGACTCTTTGTTCTACGTGGTCACTAACAGAATATGTTTTGTTTACATGGCAACAATTCTATACGACAGACCATATATTCGACGCCACAAGCTGTCTCTTGGGCTCAGCCTCGTAAAATCGAGATATTGGAGAACTTGCCTTTAATTTGCATAAGCCATCCATAAAACCACACACAGCATAATGTCGCAGGTAACAAATTCAACTGAAAGCCAAAGCTTAGGCACTGGCTTGGATTCTATCATCCAAAATTTAGAAGAAGTAAGATTACCACAAGAAGAGAATGAACTCACCGAAGCCGCAAAATCATTCAACAGACCCGAAAGAACATACGTTGATACACCTAGCGCTCTCAGAGCATTTCTTCCAAAACTCCACGAGTTGAGGCCAAGTACACAGGACTGTCCCGAGTTAGCTTGCGACTCGGAAGGTAATAATCTCGGACGAAACGGTAGTTTGACTCTCTTGCAGATATACATCCGATCTCAATCCCATACCTATGTCTTTGACGTGCAAACATTGGGCGAGAAAACACTTTTCGACACAGAGTATGGAGGACAAAGTCTCAGAAAAGTCTTGGAATCCAAACAACACCACCAAATCTGGTGGGACTGTCGACAGGACCAAGATGCTTTGTACGCTCACTTCAAAATCAAGTTAGGATGGGTGACCGACCTTCAGTTGATGGAGGTTGCCAGTAGGGATGCAAACAAAAACCGAGATCAACTTTCTGGTCAATGGTACGCCATCAAAACTCTAGGACGGCAGTGGATGACACCGGATGAACACAAGTCCTGGCTCAACAGCTTCCGGAAAGGCAAAACCTACTTCCGAGAACACGGCTATGAAGTTTTCGACCAGAGACCATTACCCCAAAGAACATTGGAGTATGCAGCTGGAGACGTATTTGAAGCAATGAGTCTTTTCGATCACTTGAACCCCACTCTCTTTGGGTTCGGTAGGGAAGTTGTGAAAGAGGAAACTCAGAAGCGACTTGACTCAGCCATGTCTCCGGAAATGCCGGTTGGCAGCAATAAAGCGCCTGCGAGATTTTCCGAGCTTTTAACTCAAGATCTATTGTAGTGATTGCATGAATCAGGCTCTGAGTTGGGTGGCGAAGAATGTACTGAATGATGCATCCTAGCTGACGCTTAGAACCCCACGTAGAAACCACAGTCGTTGGGACAAGTTATAGATAGACTTACTTATAGTAGCTGAAAATCAATCTCCTCTCCTTGACTCCACTCACAACCTGCTTTTCTTCGTAATGTATTTGCAGAGTGGTTTTGGGGCCACATGCTGAATTGTCTCGCTACCCGCATAGATCTTACTCGGTTTCCTGTTCTTGAATTAGAGAAAATTGAGATTCCAGATGCTGATCTGGTCGAGTTGCAGTATTGAAATATTAATTCTCCACCCATTTGGTACACACATATGACTATATACGACCATATTAGTTTCGACAACGTTACAAAAAGCTGATAGATTTGAAGGTAGGAGCACGTCCCCTAGATTTCCAAACACAGAGAACAAGACTCCTCGGCTCCAATGATTCAACTCAAACTCCTGCATCTCCACCTGAAAACTTCTCCTACTTTCCTTCATCTTCAAAGGAACCATGGCAACGAAATAAGCCCATTTATCGCTTTTCGTCATATACACGTATTTGAGGCTATTTTGAGAATTTCTATATTTACTAGCTAGCTTCTAGTATCTCACTCTGTACTCTCTTATATGCCTTCTTTTTAGGCTAATTAGGAGGCTCCTTAAGCATCTCACTAATATAAGGGTAAAAAGAGTAAGTACTATTAGCTATTATACTCATTTAAGAGGCTAAAAAAGTACTAACTAATCTTAGCGAGCGTATTACGAAGAGGTACAAGAGTAGGGTTGAAAAAGAGCTTAATACTAAATAAGACGTTAAAAGTAATAGGAAGTGTTGTTAGTAGAATAGAGGTTACTTAGTATAAGAGGAGGTATATATATATATGCCTCCTCGTTGCTTAATAAGCTAATTCCTTAATTTACTATAAACCCTTTCTATTTATTACTTTTCGTTATATATATGTATTTGAGGCTATTTTGAGAATTTCTGTATTTATTAGCTAGCTTCTAGTATCTTACTTTATACTCTCTTATATACCTTCTTTTTAGGCTAATTAGAAGGCTTCTTAAGTATCTTACTAATATAAGAGTAAAAAGAGTAAGTACTATTAGCTACCTTAAAAGAGGTTACTTAACTGATTAAAGAGAAGCTATTATAAATATAAGAAAAAATAAAGCTTTTTAAAAGTAAAAAGGACTACGAGTAGTATAAATAGTAATATAACATAGTTATAATAGGGAATAAGCTACCTACTAACTATAGAGGTCTTCTAAAGCCTACTAGGCTAGGAGAGGAGGAGCTCTACCTGTTAAAAAGCGCCTATTTAAAAGGTATTACTTCTAATAGCTTAGAGTAAAGTACCTCTTAAAAGCATTTAAAGTCTACCTTCTAAGTATCTAAATATCTATATCTAACACTCTATTATTAGAAGTATATTATATAGTACCTCTACGTAGACTATATCTTAAATATAATATACTATTACTAATATTAACTATTTAAAGGCAGTAGTATAAAGAGCTAATATATCGGTTTCTTATAAAAGAGCCGCTCTCTTAGTAAAAGAGTAGTACTATAGGAGGTTAAGGATTAAGAGTAAATAGTACTTAAAGTACTACTATAAAGTAGGTAGGTAATCCTATACCTAATACTAATATCTCTACCCCTATATACTCGTAGTCCGATTTACTTAATTATAGACGTATAATTATATATTTGTCTTCCTTAGTAAAAGTAACATCCTGTTATTAAAGGCGTATATATGTAAATACTTTATAGTTAACTAAATCAGCGTCTTTATACGTAATCTCTATAGTATAAAGAAATCTTATAAAAGCTAGCTTTATAACAGCTTTAAAGTTAAGGTTATTAATCTATCCTAGCTATAAGACTTAAGGCTTAGCCTCTAGAGCTTGAGAGGTAATCTAGTATAATTATAGTATTAATAAAAGCTTCGCTTTCTTCTTCTTATAAGAGCCCTATGTTACTTAAACACTTACTATAATTTAATATAAAAGCAAGGACTCGAATAGCTTTAGATCTAGATTATACTCTATATATATTAATCGAATCATAGAAAGGCCGATTTATATAGAGTCTACTTTTAAAAGTCCTTAACTAATCCCGCTATATACTCTCCTTAAAACCTACTTATAAAGTACTAAAGTCGTTACTAGCTATAGTCGCTAGAGTCTCTTAACCTAGAACCTCTTAAAAGAGTATATATATATACTATATACCTTCTAAGTATTTAGCGAGAGGCTATAATAGAGGAGCCTTATATATATCTTAGATATCTTAACTTTATTCTTTATATATTTAAGGTAATTAAGAGAGAGATTATTAAATTAAGAGACTACTAGTATAGGTACTAATTAGCTATTATTCTATATAAATTACACGAGAGAGTATCTACTAAGATATTATCCCCTCCTAGTATATACTTTAATCGTATATTAATATTAAATTAGGCAGCTAGGTATAAAGTAGCTTATAAGAGGCGATTTTAGTAGAGGTATCTTAAAGACTACTTAAGGAGTCTAATCTATGTAGTAGTATTATCTATATAGATAATTACTCTCTTCGTTACCTATACCTCTCTCTATTATTTAAAGGATACTCTTACTATCTTAATCTTAAAGATATTTATATTAAATTAAGAGTCCTTTCTAATCTCTAAAAGAGGTAACTAAAGAGTATATTCTTTTAGTAGTATATACGTATACTCTTACTAAACATATCTTAGATCGTCTACTTCTAAAAAGAAGGCCTCTAAGCCTTTAATAGAGGTATTATAAAAAAGGTATATATATAACTAGATATTATTAAAGAAGTATATACTATTAAACTATAGTAATATCTTATTCTACTATCTAAGGTCTTCCTAGACTTCCTTTAAGAGATGCCTCCTTTCTATATAAGGTATATAGTTAGGCTATATATATATAAATGTCTAGAAGTTATAGTAGAAGGCCTAGTCTAATTATACTATAGAGGCGTAAAAAGATAGAAGGCTAGTAAGCGATTTAAGCTCGTTATAGGTAATACTCCTATAGTTAATAAATTAGTATATCTCGAGCTTTATCTTAGCTAGCTTTTCTAGTAGTATAGAGGCCTTAAAAGCAACGGTATCTATTAAGTACCTTATTACTTCTAAGAGCGTACCTTAGACGCTCTTTTTATTATTAATTAGTATACCTAATATTTAAGTAAGAGTCTCGTACTCTATAGCTTATTTCTTAAGAAATTAAGACGTAGCTTTAATAGCTTTAAATATAGTAAACTCGTTGTCTAAATAGTAGTTTATAATATACTACTCTAAGTATAACTATATTATCTATTTAAAAGCTTCTATAAAGATATTAAAGATAAATAGTACTATAGTAAGACTAAAGAGTAGTACTATATAAGCGTAGTAAATCCCTTTCTATTAGAAACCTAAAAGCTAGTATATTTATAGTATAATTAATACTATTTGAAAAGCGTTAGATATATCTCTTTTAAGTATTATATACCCTTAGCTAGCTTCTTATACTATAGCTAATATCTTCTAGAAGGAGACGTACTTTAGATATATATATTCGTCTAATATATAATAATTTATTAAGCGGCCTTCGAGGTAGAATAAATAGTATATTTAGTGTCGATTACTATTAGGCTTTAGTTTAGGTGTAAAACTAAGTAAAGAAGCTATAAAAGGTGCTCTCTAGTATAGATTAACTTTCTTAATTAGGCTAGCTTTTAAATCGTCTCTTACTTTCGAAGTTAAAAGCTTATTAAATTCGGCGGCTAACGAGAGGTTCTTTGATATATGTAAAACTTCTAAGCCCTTATACCTAATTAGCGCTTTGAATCGAAGTATATTATTAATGTTTTCTAGGAGTAAACGATCTAGATATTAGAGTAATAGCGCCTTCTATGTTTTAGGAGATAATAAGAAGAGTGATATATCTAGTAGTAGTTTTAATATATTATATAAAAGGAAGAATACTATAGTATTTAATTAAATAAGTATAGAAGAGTATAAATAAGAAGATATAAATTAGAGTAAAAGATCTTTATTAGTACTACTATAGTTCTTATCTATTATCCTTTCTATACTAACTTCTTAGCTCTTCTTTATCTTCTTCTTATCACTCTTATCGTCCTTCTTTAGTAGATAGATTTAAGTGTAATTTAGATTCTTATAACCTCTTAGTTTACTTATCTTAAAGTACGTTTATAAAGAGATGTTACTATTCTAATTATAACTTTAATAACCTCCTCTTCCTTCTCCTCTACTACTACTACGGCCTAGTCTTCTTATCTAATAGTATTAAGTAATTATACTCTTAGATATCTTTTATAATTCTACCTCTCTTAATCTACCTCTACTAACTACCTTTTCCTATTAAAAGAGCGCTAATTAGATTACCTCTACCTAGGTATAATCCTTAGCTAGGCTTATAATTCTATAGTTAAAGTTATTAAGCTAAATATAGATACCTTTATCGAATAAGAAGATCGTATATATAGTATATACTAGAAAGCAATAGAACTACTTAGTAGTATTAGATCTAAAGACCTTTAACGTCTTCTTTACTTTAATATTTAGTATACTAGCTTCCTTATTAAAGGAGATAGTACTTTCGTCGTTGTTAATTAAAAGGGTATTATTATCTAGGTAATAGAGATCTCTTAACTTAAATATACTTTATATAATTTATATTAAGTACTTCTTATACTCTAGAAGGAGACTATTAATTATACTAAGTATATAAGAGGGGATATTCTTACTATTATTATTTACTACTAATATTTCTCTTAATAGATTCTCTCTTAGATTAATTCCTTTATTTATTAGTAGTACTTCTTAATAAAGAGAGAGGTTAGCTTATTAAGTATTATTAGTATATACTATCCCTCTTCCTAGTATATTAAATCGTCGGTCTTATTTATCTACTCCTTAATTAGTAACTAGTATAGCGATATTACCTTAATTACTCTAGCTAAGCCTTAGAACTCTTACTAAGTTACTCTAGGCAGTAGCGTTAAAGTTATAAGAGTATCCTACGCTAAAATTAGCTTATAAGTAGCTCTAAAAACCCTAGAGGCCTTAAAAGTTAGAGTATTCTATACTAAAGTTGCCTTAATCGAGGTTACTCTAGAGGAAGCTTTGAGAGTATCTTTGAGAATATCTAGAAGCAAAGCTCTAAGAGTATTCTCTATTAAATAGTTCTCTTATATAACCCTAGTATCTACTATTATATCTACTTATATATCTATTAACTTAGGGGTATTAGTTGTCTTAAAAGAGGAGAGGGCTATTCGGTGGTCTATTATTAGCTAGCCTATTTACTTAGACAGGGTCTTAGAGAGGGGCTTTATTAATACTATTGTCGTTGTCGTTGCTACTATTACTATCGCCTTTACTTCCTAGATAGAAGTTTATACTATTATTATCTCGAGCCTAACCCTAGTCCTATTATACTTATAGCTGTCTTCTTTAATAGGCTAGGTAGCGAGCGTCGTTTGTAGTATTATCTTAATTAGTAGTAGCGTCTTAGGTAGTATATTATGCTTACGTAGCTGCTCGAGCGTTATAGCGTACTTTACTAACTTATCTATTACGCTCGTCGTCTTTGATATCGTCTTCTACTAGTTAAGCTTAGAGCGCCTTTATAGCTCTATTACTAGCCTTAGTAATAATACTCTTATAAGCGACTTATTTACTACGCTTTAGAGGCATCCTCTTAATAGATAGATAGGTAAGAGTGTTATTAGGTTGAAAAAGAGCTTAATACTAAATAAGACGTTAAAAGTAATAGGAAGTGTTGTTGGTAGAATAGAGGTTACTTGGCACGAGAGGAGGCATATATATATATACCTCCTCCTTACTTAATAAGCTGATTCCTCAATTCACTATAAACCCTTTCCATATATATGGAGAAATGATTTTTTCTTCAAGTAAGATGTTCCAATTAAACAATGTCTCGCTGAAAAAAGACTAAAGTACACTGCCATTATGGTCGCTGATTGAGGAAGGTATCATCTGGAAACTTACGCATACAAAGGTCCCAGGTAGGAATACCATTGTCATTACATTCATGGATGCGCTGTCCTGGGAGGTGCGGTCGGCTATTTTCTTCATGATGATGCTGTCTTTTCTAGCAGAATTTGCGATTCGAGTCAATTGATCAGCTAGTCTTATGCTTGCTTGGACGTCGCGCTGCGTGGAAAGGTTGAAGATCTGACTTCTCCAGCATCCGTTAAAATTGGAGATTGGGGAATACCTACCGCATTGAATTGGTTGGTGATACGTTTAGGAATCGCCTCCATATCGTACTCTAGACTCATACTTATTGTTTTTTGTAAAGCAACGACGTTTTCTAGTCGCTTAAATCTTTGATCTGTTCTGTGGTCTCCTGAATGCTTTCGATCAACTTGCTCGGTCCAAAAGTGTTGATTGTTAATTGCCTGGGCAAGCTTGATTTGAAAACGCCCACGCCTCTGTAACTCTGCAGCATCCCTGTTGCATATATGGAGCTTCTTGATTATGTTTTTGGTAACTGTCTCATCACCGGCATCAATTACCTCCCTTTCGATCAATGACACTGTCTCTGTGAGATCAGCAAGTTTGTGGAGCAAAGACGAACGAGATGGATGAGGAATCCAAGGGGTAAAAGAATCATTGGCGCGTCTGTTTTTGCAAACAAGCTGGGAACCAAATACGAAGAAACGAGGCGGGAAGTGGCGGGTGGACTGGGAAAATCACTCGCTATTAAAATAGTAGTGAAGGGTCGGGTCGAGTCATTTTCCGAATCAGTTCTGTTAGCTTTGGCAATTAGAGAACAAAAGGGCCAACCTACCTGTGGTAACACTTGGATCTCTGCCTCGCCGGCATCATTCTGCCACAAAGACTCATAATCTTCTAATGAGGTAGCCACAGTCATAAGAACCTCTTTAGGAATCGGAATCGTGGTCATCGCCCGTCGGAGAAGTTTGTTAGCAGGCAGAGACCTTGCCAGAGCAGCGCTGCTTATTGTGGATGGTAAGTTAAAGAAAGCCCTATGTTGGGGATCTGTTCCTCTCAACATAACTCGACAAGGAGAGGATGGGAGACGAGTCCTCTGCATGCTTTGCTTTTCTAGGAGACCTTATATGACCCGAAGACAGAAACGCAGTGTATCGTGCCCAACTTCTCCAATTTCCTGTTTGAGCATCAGCGGAGCATGAATTCCGAACGAAGTATTAGTATATTCCTACCTCAAGGCCCTAGAGGGACGTGGAAAGAATTCTCTAGGCGTCTACCCATTAGATTTCCGAGGTCATTAGTGAGTGTGTCTTCTTTAGTTCAATTGTAGAAGATGAGTGCAGCATATTACTGAACATCCGTCATGTTGTTGTAATAACCCTTACATGAAAACGCTTTAGAATCGCTTGGTTGCTCTTACGAACGATTCATAATCGCGGTAGGTATAATTAAAAACGCTACGCAATAAATCAACAACAAATCTTAAAAATATAACAAAAATCCGAACAGATGCGCAAAGTCTTAATTTATCCTTCTCTGAGGTCTTGGTAGTTTTTTTTCTCTTCATCGCGTTGAGTTATAGGCGGTGGTACTTCTCGTAGATTGAAGAAATGGTGCCACTTATTTTGTCTACCGCGAGTGTGCCAAGAAACACTTTACGCGGGCGCGTCGCGGTTCCCGTTGCGGCTTCCCAGCACCTACATTTCTTCGATGTTGCAACAACACCATTCTCTGTCACGAATAGCCAAGTAGACATTATATTGTTTTCCATTATCTTCTATAATTCTCCAGTTGCCCAATATCACCATATTCTCCGAAATGGTTCTCAAACGAAAACGTTCCGACAGTGAAATCTCGTGCGGCAGCTCCATGCTCTCATCGCCATTAAACTCCAACACCATGGCCATTGATGGCTTCCAATTACACCAAAATCAAATCTCAACCCCATCTCTGTTTTCCTCTCGCACTCGCAAGCGTCATCGCGATAATCGTCCATCGGAAACAGACGTTCATCGTGAGTTCCCCTGATTTCCGACCGTCGACAGCTTCACTAACACCAAACAGAACATACCCTCTCCCTCCTCTTTTCCGCTCAACAAAACCCTCAAGCCTTCCAACAATCCCCCTCCCACTTCACATTACCAAACCCCGTCGAATCCCTCCCACCAACCAACCAACCAATCAGACAATCAAACCTGCATTCATTTTGGGCAATTCCGGGAGCGCGTCAAACTTCTCCTGGAAGTAACTTCTCGTCTTCAAGCACAAATACACCCTTAACTTCCTCCGCAAACAACATGTTCTTCCAAGTATCCAACTGCGAAGATTGCGACGCCTCACTAAACCCCGAAAATAATCTCGACGCGATGGATGTAGATATGATGGATACGGGAAATGGCGGGGATTTCGCATGTACAAGCTGTGCGAAACAGGTATGTCATAGTTGCGCAGTTAGTAACTTGGGCGCGGAAAGGAAATGTTTGATGTGTGCTGGGAAGAAGAAGAAATGGGTTGGTGGGTTGGGTTGGATGGACTCGGTTTGAAGTTTTGTTTTGGAATCGGACATTGTGCTTTTGGATCACTGTTTGGCGTTGTAGCGTTAGGATATCAAGAGTTAAATTAATTGTACCAAGAGATACTTAAAACACGGGTTTCTACATCCCCTTTTTGGAATTTTCAATAGAGGGGTTTATCGGATGGGTTGTCATGGTATTGGCTCTCAGCCGACCTGGGCGGCGCGGCTGGGTATCTTCATTGCAACCTTCCTGCAGCAGGCAGCTGAACGCTTGGGAGCCCTCAAAACAACACCGAGTCCTCCGATGAGTCTCTCCAGGGAGAACTCCTCATTCCAGGATGGAAAAGTTTTCATTCAGAAAGGATCCTGTTAATAGATATACCCATCCAGAAGCAATAATCGAATTCGAAGCTACAACTCAGTGCAATTTTATTGAGATACTCCAGTATGTGAGGGATGGTACTTGTAAGGCTGTGTGCAATGAAGGGAGCCTGGATGATGGAAACATAAATGGATGGTTGGATAGGGTTAGTATCTTTGAAATCGCCTCTCTTTTTCTTGAGCGTACTAATTCTGTACCAGGACTTGACTCAGCCAGCTATGAGCGATGAGTTAGCTCGAAGTAATGTCAGGTTCACGGGTGGGTTGAGACTCATGTAAGTGCGGAGATGAACGAGACTATTCAAGGTAACAGCCGTGAACTTATTTTTATTCATAGATATGGAGTATGCGGATTCCCTGATGGCCGTCGTACGATGCCTTTTACGACGTCGGTTTACCAAACTCTGGAGAGGAGGCTGGGAATCAATCCCGAGTTCAAGAAGATAATTATGGGGACTACTTCTAGAGCTGTGAGGTTCTCGGTTGAGGAAGGATTTGGGGATGAGAAGTTTAGCCCAAGTGTTTGTAAGTGCATTCTTTCAACCTTGCTCACACTCTTGCATTCGTGTTTGGTATAGTACGGTCATCCATTAACCAAGACCCTAGGCCACATATTCAAATTCTCCATCTTCCGCCCCTCCTTCTACACCCTCACCCTCATCCACTGTCCCCTTACAAATCAAACCTACGGCATCCTCCTCTCGCAAACAACCCATCACCAAATCCCCTCCCTTCTCGCCTCCCTAAAAGTCCATCAGAATTACACAAATCATCCTTTACTAGCAGTAGTTCTACTCGCTCCTATTATTATTGCTTCTACGGCGAGGAGAATCGCAGCTATCCATCAGGGAATGAATGATGTGGAAGAAGCGTTGGGTCAACATGAATATGAGAATGTGCCCGTGAGGAACCCGCTTGAGGGGGATTTTCTTACTATTGGGAGACGGTTGAGTTGGTGTGGGGGTATTCTTGGTGTGGGGGTATTCTTGGGGTGGAGAAGTTGAGGGCTAGGGCAATGGAGGGGACGCTGGGGGTGCTTTTGGGTGTGCTTGGGGAGGAGGAGGAAAGCGACAAGGTATGGGGAGGTGGAGATGAAGCTTATGGACTTTCGAGGAGGATGGTGAAGGAGAAGGTTCTTGCGGAATTGAATGCGGTTCAGAATTTGACTTTGAGAGCTGAGTATGAGGAGGGGAGAAGGGGGATACAGAGTGGTGTTGTGAGCTTTTGACCTCTCATCATTTTTCTTTTTTTTCTCTCCTCCATACCCACCTTTTAGGGAAGGCGTTTTCTGTCTTCGTTTTGGCTGACACTGCTTTTTCGGGTAGGTCTACCAATTCATGGCCCAAAAAGAAGCGATCACCAACGGACAAGTCGCTCGTACATCCGCCATCATAGCTCAGGAAAGTAGGAAGGATAGTTCGGCTATGAAGGCTATTGCTGTTCTGACTATGTTCTTTTTGCCGGGGACTTTTCTTGCTGTTTGTTGTCCCCTATCCTTCCCCCCCCCACCCCCCCCTTCCTTACCTAAGACTCGTTTAATTGATAACTCAACAGGCCATCTTCGCAATGCCAGTTTTCAATTGGCAAGATCCCAATTTCCCGATCGTGAAAGAGGGATTTATATTCTACTGCGCTATCGGGGTTCCTCTTACGGTTTTGGTACTCGCTATTTGGGGGCTGGCTGTTTGGGTACCTTGGGAGAGGTTGTTTGGGAGGAGGGGGAGTGCGGGCATGGGGGTGGAATTGGGTTTGGAAATTAAAGAAGGTGATGACAGGGTTCTTTGGGAGAGTGTCCACGCTAGGTGATGTTAGAGTGTTGATTTCTACAATTTGCCTCTGATTTGGTGTCATGCTGAGTTTGCGTTGGTTTACCCTACCCTGTGGGGAATTTAAATTCAACCTCGCTTAGGAATTAATTTTAAGGGGGACTCCCGGTGGACAACAAAAGCGGCAGTAGAGAGAGGCAGGTACAGGCCTGATGTATTTACTGCTGCTTTTGCTGTCCATCGCGAAGGGGAGCATCGTACATCAACCACTATTACTCAAATTTTGGGAATGAAAGCTTTGATACCAGACATCTCTTAGAAACCAGCCAAATATCCTCAAAGCTGCCATGTTTCTTTAACAAGGAGATGTCTAAAGTTTCTTTAAGGAACTCCATCAACTAAGCGGGTTAACGGCTGGTCCGTTGAGTTCGAAGTAGAATGTGCCACCGATTGAGGAACGCCAGGGCCCCTTGTGGCGCGTTTGGTTGTAGATGAACTGAGCATGCCAAACAACAACAACTACAATCAATACGACCAGGATAGCTCGCTATGTCCCCTTCATTCTCAACATTTAAAAATGGAGCATTGACGACGGGGAAGTCGGAAGCGGAAAGACTCTGCTGGTGTGCCTTCTCATAATCCGCATGTTGTTGTCCTTTGGAACCAGTATTTTTCTCGGACTGAAGTTTAGTTATAGCTAAATTACCAGAACGAACATAGCTCTGGTTTTCCACGGTATGAGGATGAGGCGGAGCGTCCTGCATAGGTGATCGACTCCAAGCCTCCCCTGGACTTTCACTTGTGGGAGTTAGGCATTCAAGACCAGGGGGCGTTGCTAGAAGCTTAGGGTCAGTACACTGTGACTTGCAGGTACAAGAGAATACATACCTCCACTATCAGTGAGCGGTGAGCTGATTTGGGTGTCAAAAATCTTTTCGAATCTTGCAAGTTTATCTGGCCGAATTTCTTTACCGCTGAGCTTAAAACCAATCTCCGTCCCAGGTCCTCTCTGGTTTTTCTTCCTAACCATTGCCTTGTACTCTGCTTTTTTGAAGTTCTTCTTCAGTCCCCATTGTCTGATCTTTTTCTTCCACTGGTTATCACTATTCATTTTGTTAGTTGAATACCCCTTTCATCACCGTTTGGTGTTACAGAACACGAACTTACCTTGCTTCGAACCCGAGTTTATCCTTGAAGTACTTTTTGACTTCCGGTAGCGAGAGTATTGCGTAACGCTCAGTTCTCTGCGATCGGAGATCAGCGAATGTTGCCATTGCTGCGTACTCTTTGAGATTGACAAAATAAGGGGAATCGTGTAAAAGGTGGAGCTCAAGCTTGAGGGAAGTAGTTCAGCGTTGGGTGAGTTTAAGCTGAGAGATAATCATACATTATATTGCCTCCAAGTTGCTGCAAGTCTCATAATCCCGAGTCGTCATGGTCTGCTGCGACCTGAAAGCCTGCACCGCCCCTTGTAATACTGCACACCGGAGGTTTTTATCCGCACTAAAAAGTTCCCCTGCTCAAGCAAAAGTTCCCCTGATTAAACAAAAGTTTCCCTGGTCAGCCACGAGCGAGTATTCAGACTAGATTCAAGAAGTGGCCTGGCTTGTTGTTCACACAGTCGCAAATCCATCAATGTTGAACACCGCAGAGCGGACAGGGGATCTTTTGTCAGGCAAAGGAAGAACTCCAGGGCGCTATGGCCCAAGAACAAATGCTCTTGGGTACTTTAATACTAAGAACTGCACTGATGAAAACCTCGTGAATCAACTTCACCCGACTTTAAATCAAAGCACCACTCATTGAGTTCGGTGTGAATTACATCTTAATCACTCCTAGAATCACCTCGCAAGTGACGATTCCCACCTGCCAAGTTCCCAAAAATGCCGATGTCATCTGATTCCACCATATCCCTTCCAGTGAGTTTGGGAGGACTTATCATCACACTTTTCAGTGCATTCATTGCATACCAGACGTACAAATTCATGAAAACGAGACCTTCTCAAGGCGCAGGTAACACTTCTTCATGTCTCACTTACAAAATATTGCCTTCAATTACTCATTTTGCATAGATTCGCAAGTGCCCAATTCTGCATCGTCAAGACACTTCATAAGCTCCAGATATCCAGGATCTCACGCATTCATGTTGGCACCCGCTCCGAGGGTCTACTTACCTCCACTGAGAAGACCAACAATTGAAGCTGCAGGGAGAGATATGGTCTGAGAGTGCGCGAAATTCGTTTAGAAGTGGGCCATTTCATATCACACGGAGTTCTCTTAGACAGCGCTGTGAGTCCAGAATTAATACGGTCAAATGATGAATGGAAATGAGTATAGGGTGGCTTGACATTCGAGGAATCTCGAGAAAGGGGGCGGAGCGAGTAAGACCAAACAAGAGGATTTTAGAACAAGACTTGCAATGATACTGTAGCATATTTGAGAGCATGGGACGAGAGGTTGAAGACAAAGAAAGAATGTTACTATTTGTTGAAGACCCATGTATTCCATACACTATCCCAAAAAGGTCGCAACAGACTTAACCACCACCACTCCATCAATAGCCAGTGATGTAAAAAGTACCGTTTCGTAGACTCGATACAAGATACACCAGACTGAGATTTTCGTTTACGCAGATCGGGACCTGGAACATCAAAATGTACTCCTGAATTGCTTTGAAAAATGTTTCTCGTGGAAAAATCTTTTTCTCCAAGAGAAACATTTTTCAAGAGGATTGAACAATAAAGGGGTCGACGTTGGTGTTCCAGATCCCGTTCCGGGGCAGTGACTGAAGCAAAAGCCGGGACCAGTACCATTTGCTACAGTATATCCTCCGAAAAATGACACTATTGATAAACATACTTGTTGCTACATGGCAAGTAAGAAACTGAGCGATGAAATAATACCGAAACAAAACTTACGATTGGTTCAGACTTCCTTAGACATTTCCCCTCGATTTGAGTACAGTCTGCTCATCTTCTGCCACGATAGAGTGTTGCTTGACAATATGTCGCGCTAGGTTGTCCTTCCTTGAAAATCCATCCTTCCGACCATCAATAGCATACTCGCAGCCGTGGTATTCGCAATAGAATCTTTGGCCATCGTGTATGGCCTCTTGATGTCGAACGAGATCTTTCCTCAAAGAAAAAACGGTCTCTTGAGAAACGCAGTGGGGATGGAGGCATTTGTGTGGTTTTTCATGGCACCTCCTATGCCATCTATTCGAGTTAGCTTTTGGGGGGTGTTGGAAGCGCGCTTAGCTTACCGTAGCTTGTCACGGTTCGAAAAGCTTTTTCCGCAACCGTTTTGTTCGCAAACCCACTCATGGTCCATTGACGTTGAAGTCCCGGTAGGGGACATCGACGCTATCTCGCTGGGAGGAGATCCACTCGACCCTCTCGTTCCAGCCGTGACCGAAGTCGAGCATTCTGTACTCAATTCCATCGTGGATTCTCGCATCGGCGAGTCGCCGCCATTCTCTTGTTCTTCCGATTCCTGCATAGCCCACACATGACCCCAATCCCCTCGGTTGTCATGCTCAAAATATCCTTCCCAATTGCCGACTTCTTTCAGCCCTAAACCCTGGTGGTCGAGTCGTTCTTGCAGATCCAAAGATACCAATTCGCAGCTCGGAGAATTCGCTGGTCCCGGACAGCAGAAATCGTCCACACAAGCATGAGAGAAAAGGCAAGCTTCGAGTCCACTCGATTGATCTTGATCACTGTGACATTCCCAAGAAATTGATCGGCGGGCGGAGACGTGACCGCCCTGGGTTTGCTAATGGGTGGAAAATCCAGGCTATGAGAGCTGGTCAGTTTTTGAATATCAAAGGTAGAGATTGGAAATAGTTAGAGAGAGGAAATCATACCAACTGTGCCCTGGGTTGAAGTTTGGTAATGGGAGGAATACAAAAAACTTCTTTGCAGCCTTATGTATTCACGTTCTGTGCGGCCTCTTTCAATGGGTACGCATGCCGCTTATGTGGTATGCAGAAAATCAATAATGTAGGTAGGGGAGAGAATCGGCCAATTATACAAGACCAGCTGCAGTGAGGCCTCTTGATCTTCAAGGATACCCCGCACTCCTGATCACGATTGGCAACACTCACCAAAGTTCAATTCATGGCGTCGAATCATATGTATAAAAAAATGCAAAGGAGATAGAATAAGGCGGATGCTTGCCAAGCGTCGTTGATAAGCTGAAGATGTCATTCCGATTCCGGCGAAGGGAACGATGAAAGCAGCAGTCAAGAGCAATGTTCAAAGAATAAACTGGAAGAGCTGCCGGTATCTTCATTGTCCATCGTGGATTCCCCACAGCCGACCAGCATAATTTGCAATGAGAGTATGGAAGCTGAGAAGAGCCAGGTGACCAGGATGGGAGGACGGAAGCTTGTGGCATACTCGTAGAACTTGCTAGAAACAACTTTGCTATTTTAATTGGAGGGGAACCTGCACCGGAAAACCCCGCTGCCGCAGGAGCAGGGTTGAACAGTACCAATCAAAATAGAGATGGGTTTAAGCAGCTTGCCCGCGAACTTTTCGCGATTGAGATATGGTACCTCGTCACGAGACTTGTAATAAGTGTATACTTCCGCGGTCCTATAAGTCTGGTGTTTGCGCTCAGAATTAACTATCTTTACTGTCGAATTGTTTAAAGGTGTGTCAACACTTTAAATCCCTCGCTGAAACCTAAGTGGGAGAAATTATATAGGTCACGTGTCTTCGTCTTCTCATAATGGCCATGCCCTTCTTGCTGTGAGGAATGCTAAGATTAAAGTATCTTCTGAGTCTAAATTTAAGTTCAATATCCGAGCCTAAGACACTAAATTGTGTAAGTGGAGTTATGAAAGCTGTGACGAATTTCCGAAAAGCGGAAGAAGACTACATAACATCGTTTAACAAGATCGCCAACTTGAATTGGTATTTCTTGAATGCCCGAAATGCTTGTGTGCTTGCACAAGAAGGGTTCAAAAAATATGGATCAAGAAATAGCTTCTCTTGCAAATTTGTTAACGAGCTTAAGCGAGGGGGTAGTTAAATGAGCTTAGCGTCTCCGTCGAGTGAACCACAAAATTGTCCCAAAAAAGAGTTCAGTGAGATTACCAAAATAAACTAAATACCGAGTCTCGGGACCGGACAAGAAAAAGGGCCAATTATGAGAGTATGGGGTTTGACTTACTAAGATGGATAGGAAACGTGGGTCATATGATAAGCACTATCGAGATCCACACCATGCCAGCATCTGAATGAATGACTTTTAGCTTGTGGTGTTTAAGGAAGGAGGTGTCCTTCTCACGTTGGAAACCTAATAGTCGTGCGAATTCCACCAGGACAAGGGTTCGTAGGCAAGCTAACCGAGTCAACTGTTTTGTCCGAACATGGTGCTTGGTTGTCTCCCACGAATTTTTTTGCATTCTTTCGTGAAAGATCCTGGAATTAGTATTGCCATATCTAGAAAAATCTTTGTGGAAAATGAGGATACAGGGTTGTGAGAGGAGGAAATCAGGTGTCTAGAGAGGAAACAGAGTCGTAAGCAACTTGAAATAACCGAAAATAAAATAGGGAAAAGAAACTCGGCGAATACTCATGTAGCATCGAAAACAAAAAGCGTTCCATTGCGTAATTCCACTAGGTGCTCTCTGTTCTGCGTGCCCGGCGTGTATTCGAAAGCTCTGACGCCTTTAGTATAATCTTTGAAGTTGAGAATAAGGATCCCAGGAAACCCACCGGCCTAAAAGCCGTCACTTTCGAGCCATCATATGGCGAAGTGTAGTAGACTGTCATACCACCCACCTCCCCAATGAGTCCTCTATTCGGAACCTGGGGGACCCGTTTGTATGTTACCTTTCGCGCTTTGAAGTATATATTTGCGGTCCAGTAGTTTGATAGATATGGCCTTTAAATTCAAACCACATAAAACTCGGTAAATGACCTCTCTACCTATCCATCTGTCTAGACACGCCTCTGTTACTGAAACCACCAACAACGATTAATTGAGGAAATAACTGGTTCACTATCGTTGACCTTGCAAATCTTTGGGGTTCTCGGGGTTTGAATTTTCTAATGCCCACATTGCTTGCGAAATCCCTCCCCATCACCCCCCCATTCTGTTTGGGAGGAAAAGATCTCGAACTTCACACTTATGCCAGTCTGTTAAACTAACAGGCTAAATAAAATGTTTTACGTCGTACTACGGGCAAGAAAAAAAACCTGTAAAAGTAGCTTTCGGGACCAGTGGCCAGTGTCAAATCAGACGAAGAAGGGATTAAAACTATCTCAATTGAAGCACTCCAAAATAAAACCACATCATTGAGAATGCTCCATTGAATCGGCAAGAAGACAAGCTGACAATTTCCTCCGGTGTGGTGCCGTATTCATCACTCTTCGATGGAATGACCAGTCACCAGCTCCGTCTGCAACTCTAACAACTACCACATGTGTCGAGACTTGAGCTTGATTGAGAATTGGAACCATAGCCTTGAGATCCCAACCATACCAGATAATAACGCTTTACCTATGTCTCCCTAGTTAAAGAATCAGCCAATCTCTCTGGAAAGCTCTCTCGGTTATATATGGCTCTTACTGGTGCTTGTGTGAAGGATGCTTGTGTAAGGAGCGCGGGATACTTGCCAATGGCCAGGCTAGAATAGGTAGGGGAACTTGGCCGGTTGGGTGATGTGGTTGTGGTGGTAAGGAAGAGGGATTTTCCAGGAACGATGGCTACTATTTTATAATTAGTTAGAGATGTGTTCACTTCCATAGAAAACGAGTTGTTTGACTGCTGCTCTTCCCCTCGCAGAACTCTATGCATACCTACCAACTCTGCAACGGTCGTTCCATTCTTTCAACCTTGTTAGCGCAATTGTAGAAATATTCTGGAATACTTAGAACAAGGAGTATCTTCAGCTCAAGTCGATAAAGCCACACGATTCCGTCACCCCTGGACAAGTGGTGAACGGCAGATCTAAATTATTCTATGTAGGCTTATGTTTCAGGAATATGACGACTGTCCTCATCAGGTGAGTGTTCTTAGCTAAAACTCGAATTAATTGGAAATAAGGATATTCGTTGGAACTTGAATGCGGAAACTCCGAGAGCTATTCTTGACGCTAGAAGTAATATACCCACCAAGAAAATCAGGAGAAATACCCTTTGTTGAAGTCATAGTTGAGACCAGCATAAGCAAATAAACACGTAGGAAAACCCTCACCCCCCGGGCCCCCGCAGAAAGGAGGTTCGAATCTAAGTTAGAAAAACGTGAACTGCAGTAAGGGATGTCACGTGTCTAGGCTTACTTTCAACGTCCTGCATTCCCAAAGCGGAATGGGATTGCGATCCCGGCAGTGCCGTGAGCAGCCCCCCTGATAGCTAGAAATTGCTTGTGTAGCCTGTGTGAAGCTTGAAATGTGTAAGCTTCAGCTCCAGAATACGTCAGAAATAGTCGCGTCGTATGAGCAAGTCCAATGGAATACCTCGTTCATCATTTTCAAATGAAAGTGATTACGGGCGTCGTCTGTTTGCGGCAAGGTGCGCAAGTCCAGGTATGATAGAACATCGAGCATACCATATCAGGAAAGAAAACAACAATGAATTGGGCACAGGAGCTGAATTGAACGTGGCGCGGATCAAAGTGAGAATTGAGTTGAATTTTTGAGTAACAACAGGCTGAAGGAAAGGGAAATGTATAAAGTCTTCTATTCCACGCGGAAATGTTTAGAGGCCATCCAGATAACATTCCACTGGCTTTTCATCGACTCTCAATCAATAACGGAATCTCCACAGAGCATTTGTTGTGAAAAATAAGCCAAAATGCGTGCCTCAAAGCTCCTCGTCCAATTGGTGTTGCCAGCCCTTGGGGTAATTGAATTCAAAGACCTCCTTTAAAATGTCACTGACATTTTTTTTTAGTTCAGCGCCGCTACCAATTCCTCCACGTCAACAAATTCCACCTCCAGCAGTGATCCAATGTTGCAACTCAGCACCGATGGAAGCTTTCATTTTGAAATACTACGCGACCTTGCAGCAGCTCCCTATGGTGGGGCAGATATCGGAGAAGTTTTACTTGCAGCGGCCAAGATAGAGGCAGGAAACTTCGAAAGCTTCTCGAGCACCTTCAACGTGCTAGCAAATCGTGTCTACTCAACCGCAAAAAGTATCGACAGCTCTCGATTTCCAGTATCAGCTCGCGAGGCCTTCTTCAGGGCAGCAACATATTTTCGTTCGGCAGACTTTTACCTTCACGGAAACTGGTCAGACCCAAGGATAAACTCGCTCTGGGCCTTGCAAGAAACGGCATATCACAGCGCCATATCTCTTTTAGCTTCGCCTCCGGTACGCGTAAATATCACTGGAGATGGTTTTTACATTCCAGCCATCTTTTATACTCCGGATAATTGCACAACACCAAGACCAACGATTATCATAGGCAGCGGTTTTGATGGCAGTCAAGAAGAACTGTATCACCAAATTGGGAAAGCAGCCCTTGACCGTGGCTACAATGTTATTACCTATGATGGTCCCGGACAGCCAGGACCTCGTCGATGGCAAAACATTGGTTTTATCTTAGAATGGGAGAAAGTCGTCACCCCCGTTGTTGACTATCTCTTCACGCTTCCAGAAGTCGACACATCTGCAATCGCGTTGATTGGGATATCGTTTGGCGGTTTCCTTGCCCCTCGAGCAGCGGTATTCGAACATCGCCTGGCTGCCGTAATGGCAATTGATGGTATAGATGACTTTGGCGGCGAGATCTTAGGAAAGTTTGGAGATGAGTTCACAGCACTCGTGAAGAATGGGAACAAGACTGCTGTCAACGCGATTGTAGCGTCTGCCCTTGCGAGCCCAACATCAACCACCGAGACAAAATGGTTCCTTGAACAAGGGATTTGGAGTTTCAAGGCTGAATCTCCATACGATTTCTTGAAATATGCGGCTGAATTTAGCTTGGGGAATCTGACAGATTTGATCCCGGGCCCCATCTTCGTCGCTGATTCGGAGGATGATGGGTTTTTTCCGGGAGCAGGGAAGATACTGGCCGATAAGTTGGGCAATCGTTCTACGTATCATTTGTTCAAAAGTGAAGATGGTGCTGGGGAGCACTGCGCTTTGGGCGCCACGGTCCTTCAGAATGAGGTTGTCTTCGACTGGTTCAAAAATGTTCTTGATAGTAAATGATTGATGATTTGAGGGGATGCGATGGGGCTTTGTGTTCTAAGGCGCGTGATCAATTGGTTGATCTTGAGGGAATTTGATAGTGTGCTTTCTGTTGCTTTCAGGTGTTGCTTTGAATTTAAAAGTGGTAACTCCGGTTTCTAAGCCCAGTTCGTTTATATCCAAAGCACGTGATGGAATCTAACATTACCAATTTCTGCTTCGCCCGCTGATACACCTCACAACAAACAACACAGATACGTCTTGATTCTTAAGATTTATTTATCTCATAACTTTAGTTTTCAACTCGTGTTTACGACCCTCATACCCCCAACGCCATCTAAATGGCTGGTCGCCTTCGAAGCAAGCAGGGGTGCTGGACGTGCCGTCTTCGAAAGAAGAAGTGCGATGAGGCCCATCCCATATGCTCTACCTGTGAATCTCTAGCCATCACATGCTATGGCTACGATGCGAAACCAGAATGGATGGACAACGGGGAGAAAGAGAAGGCGATGGCAAACAGCATCAAGCAGATCGTCAAGCATACGTCCAGGAGCAGGGGGGCTGGCAAGATTGGAAGCCTGACTTCAAGGTTTCAAAAACATTCAATAAGGCGAACTCAATCCATACAACCAGCTTTGGCACCTAGAGCAGTTGTAGACTTTAATGGCCAGCCTTCACCAGCCTCTTCCGGCGGTCCTGGGCCACACCAGGATACAGATACGATGTCCATGGGGGACGGTGCTGCAAACAAAGCAAGAGAAAGCAGTTCTGTGAGTTGTTGTCAAATATACGGAAGTGCTATGTGGCTAATGTTGGGGTAGGATAATGAGACCAAAGCCCGAGATCCTTTGTTTCAACGTGTCCCGCTATCCACAGTCTCGGCAGATGAGTCGATCCTTCTGATGCATTTTCTTGATGTTGTATTCTACTTGCAATATCCGATGTACAAATCTTCAGTCCACGAGGGTGGTCGCGGCTGGCTTCTTTCCCTCCTGTTGAATACCCGGCCATTATACCACGCCGCTCTGGCTCTGAGCGCATACCACAGGGGCATGATTCTTCTCGCCTCAAAACGTAATGCAAACCATGCCGCCTCCTTGGTCGAGCAGGAAAGGCATTTAGCAATGTGCTTTTCAAATTTCCAGATTCACATGAAGAATGTGCATCAATTTGTTGAAGAAAAAAACCCAGAGGAATGTCTTGGCGTTCTTGCTTGTGTGGTGCAACTAATATTTTTCGAGGTAAGCCCTTCCTTCGCAAAAGCCTCCCTTCTATATCTGGCTAACTCCAATTCAGGTTTTCGCAAATCGAGGTAACGCCTGGAGAATACATCTAGGAGCTGCGACCGATATAATCGGCGAAGCTTGCAAAGATAGCGATACGTTGTTCATTACGCAAGATCCGCTTTCGGTAGACGTCTCTGAGTCCGCGCCACTCCAGCCAAAGCATGGCGTTCCCAGTCCACAAGAAATTGTAACGTTCAATTTTCTTGGCGGGGTTGTCTTGTGGCTAGATATCATTTCCTGCATCACGACTGGCAAATCTCCTCATATACTACCCTCGATGAACATGCCAACAGCCGCCCGTGCTTTCACCGAAATGCAAACTATCATGGGTTGTAAGAACTGGGTCATGTTTCAAATCAGTCGCATTGCTTCACTGCATGCAAGAAGAAGCACATCTTGTATGACAGAATATTCGGAAATCGATGAAGAAATGAGGTTGGAGATAGATGATATTTTAGCACAACTTGAACTTGGGACTACCCCAGAGGGAGCCATGTCGTGTGGCAACATGAATGGTATTAACCCGACCAGCGAGCAGCTACTATCACCCTACTGCACTGCAATATCTTCTACCATCCAAATCACGCGAGTTTATGCTTTCGCGGGATTTGTCTATCTCAAGTTGGTACTCCTTGGGTTTCACGAAGATGCGCTTTGCTTGACGACTACGATGACGAGGGCTATGGAAACTTTACGGAACGACACTCCTAGGCACCTTCTCTCGGCAATGATCTGTCCGCTATATGTGCTTGGGTGTGCAGCGAGAGAAGAAGACAAGCCATTTTTTAGGGGTGTTCTCTCTTCTGCTCCATTGCTGGACCCTTCACTTGCTCATCGAGCCAAAATCTTGCCACTTTTGGAAAAGATTTGGATAATGAGGGATGGTTCACCTAATGGAGCATCTTGGTCGGATATGTTGCAACAATCAGATGGTAGCCTGCTGTTGTTTTAAAAGCAACTACATACTTACTAATTCGGCTTCTCTCCCAGCGTGCTTCGAGGAGGCTCAAGAACTCATGGGTGCTCTGCCAATATTTACGGATTTGTCAGACCGACCACTTGAATTTTCATTGTGGCGTTCGAGGCTCCCTAAATCAGCCTAATCAGCCCGCAGTAACATGCCGCGAAATACAGTTCGGGGACGCCGGTTGACCTCGCGATCAACCTTATTTTTCACATTGCTCGTCGTCCTTTCGCATTCAATCAAGCATATTGTCGTCGATGGCATCGGAACTTTGTTACGCCTTGTTCAAAAGACTTCCGCATATTCAAACGAGCTCTTGAGGATCCTCGAACCATCAGGCCTGCCATCAAATACGATGCGGGCCCCCGCAGCCTCGTCGCGATCATCGAAAACATGTCCTTCGGCTTCTCGATCGGCGACTTCGTCCTCCTCACACAACTGACACAAAAGACAATTCATAATGCACAGAAGGCTTGTGGTGCTCGAGATGAGTTAGTACGAGAAGTCAAAAGTCTTCATATAATCCCTCGCCGGGTCAAGGCAGAAGTCTCGAACCCAGCTTCGATCGTCAACCGGACGGACGATAACCGCCGAGTCGAACTCAGCAACCTCGCGAGACATTGTAGAGACGTGCTGAATGTCCTCTATGGGATATTGGAGAAATACAATGCACTATCAGAACAAGAGCGAAGTGTCACAAAGCTTTGGAAACAAATCAGGTTCGGGAATGGCGAGATGCAGGACTTGGATCATATCCGGTCTGAACTTTCTACTCACACGCAAGCATTCGGCATGTTTCCCAATTTACTCTCGGTTGGATCACAAGGGAGAATAGAGAAATATATAGATTCGCAAGGGAAGGACCTGCGGGATATCAAGTTATCGCTCAATTGGGTCACGGCATCTTTACAAGCCCGCAGCCACGGGGAAAAATCAATATTAACAACATACACCGAAGACGATAAGGAAATATGGAAAACCTTTCGAAGAGAACTCATCAAGGAAGGATTTTCCCACCGGACACTCGGAAAGCACAAGGAAACAATCAAGCAGTATGTGATAGAATTGGGAGAGAGAGGAGCGTTAGATGCTCCCGCTCCCAACGCTTACTACGACGGGTATGAGACATCAATATCTTCTGATAGCGACGCTCCCACCGAAAAATATGTTCCGAAATCCCCAAAAAGCGAACTAAGTGATCTTTCTACCGAAGCGACAACGAAGAGGGCGACAAAGTAGCCGGGACTCGGAATAAATTTACACCTGCCCACTCAAACCCTCTCCCGGGGTTTGACCAAACGGATCTGGAAAACAAAAACAAAAGTGACTCAACGGAGCCAGAGGATTCCATTGATCATGCGACAGCTAAATGGGTGACATCTCCTCCATCTCTGCGTACTGCCGACTCAGTCCGTAACTTTGAGACCGCGTCTCAGAGCAGTTTTACTAGTAGTTATGATTCCGACTTCAGCGATCTCAACACCCCTAGTTCTAAAATCGGAAGGATGTTCTGCCTCGCCATGTCCGTGTCTGTTTTAGCAAAAATTGTCAACGATCGTCGCTCGAGGAAGTGAAAGATGCGAACTTCCTACCTGTAGCGTATCCTATTACCTCGTGGCATCAGGAGATCTTTGATGATATTTTTGAAGAATCGTTACCTAGCCCTTTCTTTGCACCTAGTTCTTAGGCGAGAATGCAGGTGGATTTGAAGTAATTACCAAGTTATGGACATAGAGTTAGAGCGTGATTCTTACATATTTATAACATCAAAGAATCGAATGTCAATTGTTGTCAAGCATAGTAAGGATCTAATTCAATCTCTCAGCTGCTATTTTGAGTGTCTCCTCGGTGAATTCAGCCAAAAGCGTCGCTAGAACAAGGGCTCATCCAACATCCTGATAGCGTACCGCAATGGCCTTGCTGCCAAAATTTCGAAGCTGGCTTACACTTTGCGCTGTACTGTGACTCAATCTGAGAATATAAAGCTCGTATATACAGAGAGTACCTTCAACTAAATCAACTACTCCCTACAAAGTCCCTAAAATTCTGGGGGAGAGAATTATCTATAACCACAAATAACGTACGCTGTCACCACAAAACTAGAGTTTGCTCGCCTCACCTAGCCAGTTAATGGATATCCCGAGGTCCCCCCAATTATCCCCTCACACCAAAAAGATCCAAATATACCGGGTATTCTCTACCAGCTTACGGGCGGTTAGAGTTTTGCTAGCTCTTTTGAGGCTTTTTTGAAGACTTTTGGGGGTGGTAAATTTTTGAATACTGGCGACGACCTGACGGCGTTTCGAGTCTCCTGACGAGGAAAATTGCCATTACCCAAACCAAGAACAAGGGAGTGGGATACTTCTCTATTTTGATGAATACGCATGAGAACAAGACGCTGCGGATGTCTTCGTCATACCTATTGGATATTGGCATGAAGAACCAAGTGGGGAAGGAGCAACCTTGAGTTGATTTCAAGGACGGGGTCGGCCCTTTTCTTTTCTCTTGCAAATAGTGGCGAGGAAAGAGCCATCTCCGGGGGAGTTGCATCTCCAGTGGCGGCCGAGCAGAGGAGAGTTGGAAGGAGCGACTTTGAACTCGACCTTCCCGGCAGGAGCTCTCGCCTGAATCTCGCGAGACTTGACTAGGACCGAGGGCACCCAAATTCTCTTTGCTGACACTTCAATTCCTCCCGTACATTCTGCCTAGCAGTTCTGGTAGTAATAAACACACAACAGAAAGTTGTTTAATCCTTCATCGAGAAGGACCTTGTGGTCGTCCGGCCTTCTAGTTTTGGAGTCCTCAACTTTTTTTTTTATTACATGCACCTTCGAGAAAATGGGTGTCGTACCGAAGTCGGCACCCTTGTTCAATTGTGGTCGACACTTTACTATACTTAAGCATGAAACTTCCAAAAACTTTGCGGTATCAAAGATGAACTGTTTAATTCCTCTAAAGTTGTGTACAGAGAGCTTCGAATTCTAGACCTGTATCAAGCACCTTTTCTCTAATGCTCAATATACTTCTTCAGCCCTCTCAATCTATCCTTCGCACTCTCTAACACTTCATCCTCCTTGCAAACAGCAAAGCGAAGCCAATCCTCGCCAATATGCGCATTATCATCCGTATAAAACTCCGTCGGTGGTATAGCCGCAACACCAACCTCCTGAATCAAGAACCAGCAAAGCTTGAAATCTCTAGGTCTATCCTTAACGTGGTCTGGGAAAGGGTAATCGGCAGGAAGTTTGACTTTCTTCATATTGACGAGAACGAAATATCCACCTTCAGGGTCAGAGAATGGGAGATCTAGTTCCGCCCAGATTTCATTAAAAGAATCCATTTTGTGCTTCATTTCTGTGATGGCTTTCTCCCAGAAATTGTTGGCATCAGCTTGTTCGAATCCCACGGCTGCTGCTTCTTGGAGGGGTGAGACAGAGGAGTAGCAGATTCGGGTGTGTGCTGCTGCTACGTATTTGATCAAGTGAGGAGGACCGATGAGCCAGCCTACTCGCCAACCTGTGGCGTAGAAGTTTTTTCCTGCTGATCCAACGGTGATAGTAAGGCGCTCGATCTCAGGCGAGAGAGTGGCTATACGTGTGAATGGGACATAGTAGAGTCGATCATAGACCTCGTCTGAGAGAATGATGATGTTGTTTTTGACACACAAATCACCGATTTTAAGAAGTTCGTCTTTGGAAAAGACTTTACCAACGGGGTTGTGTGGTGTATTGAGAACGATCATCTTGGTTTTCGGGGTAATGGCTGCCTCGAGTTCTTTGAAGTCGATGGTCCATTCTCCTGCTGAGGTGTTCTTTTCGGCACCTGCTGGAGGTGGATGGAGAGGGACATACTTGATTATACCGCCAGGCATTTCAATGTTGGAGATATATCTTCTTGGCGTTAGCATGATTTCTGGCGAAAATTATTGATGATACTCACTGATCGAAGAAGGGCTCGAAAATAATGACTTCGTCGTCCTTTTCCAAAAACCCCATGAAAGCACTCAACATTCCTATTTGAATTAGTATTCTTTCTCAAAAGATAGATCTCAATACACTCACCCTCGTTCGCACCAGTTGAAATCGTGATTTCAGTCTCTGGATCCAATTTTCTTCCCCATAATGGCGAATAAGCGTCTGCGATAGCCTTTCTTAGACGAGGACGTCCTCTGGTTGGCGAATATTGGTTGCATTCAACCTTATCGAGAGCCTCCTTGGCGGCGTTCAGAATGAATTCTGGTGGGTTGTAGCCAAAGAATCCTTGTCCCATATTCACAATTGGCTTTATGGGAGAGTTTGCAGCGGCCTCGTTGACAATAGTCCTACATCATTACTTAGTCAAAATCAAAATTGAAAATATGAAGTCCGCAAGCGAGGATGAAGGAGTAAAGAAACTTTTATGATAGTTTGAAACGTGACGCGTATAGGGAAATATCAACCTGCTTACCACACATCTTGTCTCCTATCAGCCACTCTTGCTGCCGGTTGAAGGCTCGCTCTAGGGTCCACCATAGTGGGGGCGGAGTACTTCCGAATTGGGAAGATGGTGCAGAGTTGACTGATTTGAGTGCGGTTTGGGCGAGGGGAATGAGAGAAGTTGGGTGTTCTTCGAAGAAACATGGAGGACCTGAGGATTCGACGATGATGACAAAAAGGAAGAGTCAGAATCAACGGCCCAAAAATACACTCCAACGCAATGTCGTGATTGGAGTGGGGTGCGGTTTGACAAGGTTACAGCTGTGACATTCGCAATCCGAAGTCGGCCGAGGAGGATCACGTGGAGGATCACGTGGAGACGGTGAGGCTATCGAAAGTCTAAGGTCCTAGTCTGTCAGGTTATTTATGTCAATCAGTGCCTTTACAACTCAATCAACAACGACCCCTCACAACGCAATGGTTTTAATTGAATATAGAGTCTGCTGAGCGAAATGGCCTTTGGAAATCAGATTATGCTCTTCACAAGCTGTTGGCCTCTTTGAAGCCGTGCACTTGAATACCCCCTCCTACCTCTCATCCTTCTCCCTCGAAGACGGCCATTCCTCCGCCGTCGAGCCTTCGAATATGTCTTCTACACTTCGCCTTACTGTGCGATTTACGACGTCCATCCCAGATCTCCTCCTCGATATTGCCACGCCAGAAGAGACATCGGTCATTGCTCTAAAGCATCTCTTACGACTGCAACTCCAACCACCTACCTCCCACCATCGATTCCGATTCATTCATAGCGGGAAACTACTCAGGGACGATGATATTCTATCCGAAGTCCTCAAAATACCTGCGCCTCCGCCTCGTCATTCCGACCCAAAAGGCAAAGGCAAGGCAGCCGAGCATCCGCCAAATAGAGTCTACATCAATTGCTCCATTGGCGATGCTCTCACTCCCGCAGAGCTCTCCGCCGAGGCTTTCGCAGCGGACCAGTCAACGAATAAAGTGAAGAAGGGGCAAAAGGCTGATTCCAAAGATGGAAGTCCAACTCGACCAACAGTCACCACAACTCCTGCCGCTAGAGGCTTCGACCGATTACTTTCCGGTGGGTTCACGCCCGCAGAAGTAAACCAGCTTCGATTACAATTTCTCTCTATACAAGCCAGCATACATACCCCGGATACGATGCCATCACCTACTACATTGCGACGGATGGAAGATGCTTGGATTGATGATAATGCAGGAAATACAGGGCCTGGTGCGGCAGGTGGTAGTTTTGACTTTGGAGATGACGGCTTAGGAGGTGGAGCTCTGGATGATCTCCTGTGGGGTAATATCATGGGGTTTCTATGGCCTCTAGGATGCGTGGGGTGGATGATTCAACAAGAAGGAGTTTGGTCTCCCAGGCGAAAAATGGCTGTTGTCATAGGATTCATGTTCAGCCTAACGTTTGGGATGTTGAGAGTTATGTCGTGAAGATATTGGTCATAGAGTCCTGCACCTATCGACTTGGGTACAAACTTTGATCCACCCCGAATCCGGCGTAACGTCAGTATCTTTGACACTGAATTGGGGTTGCCCGTCTTGGGTTACAAGAACGGTTGAATAAACGTCAGCAATAAAATGGGGCAAAACCGGCCGAGCCGTGAGAAGCAGAAACGAAAAGCAACCTAACACAAGTCGAAGCCGTTACCCCGGATTGATCACACTCGACTGATAATTATTCGCTGTAAGAGTCACAGCTTCTCAAAAGATGTCGTGTAAGTTGAATAAGTCGGGTCAGAACCATTGTGCCGGGACCAAAATTCGTCTCGAGGAACAAAATCCTCTCTCACCGATCCCCCTCGGATGCTCGCGATTGCAGAAGGATCCCGATAGATATCACCATTCATAAGTGGAACGAGAGTGCGGTCTTGGTACCTCCTCGGGTTTGGATCTGCATCTTTTTCTGCAATGCAAAGCAAGTTATTTAAACTCCTATATCATGTGGTGTGTTTTTTCCCTCTCAAGCCCTCGAGCTTTCGTGTTTGATATCCGGCTTGACCAATCTAAAGCCCTCAAGCATCCTTGCTGATGCGACTTTACAACTTTGCAACCCCTCGGTTGAATCCACTGTAAGACCGTAAGAGCCGTAGCGTATTCTGTATCTGTAGATTTTCAGTGGATACTGAGATGTATCGTTTGTGTACCCACCCTTCAGAACTGCCGTCACACCTTGTGAAATGTTCCTCTTTCGTTCATATTTATTTCGTTGCGCAACTACGTTTTCATTGTCTACATTTCGCTTGGAAAGTGAAGCGCTTGTATTCCAACACCGGACCCCATCCGCAACGAGACCTGAGACTTACTTTCAGAGTGGATTTCTAGGTGACGACTACCGCTATCTGAGCACAAATTTAGGTATACTTACTTATCGATACAGACATCCCGTCTAGTTCCTCATGTCTGAGTCAACGAATCAACCCGTAGCGGCTTCCCCGGAATCTACGCCAGCAAATCCAAATCCAACGCCAGCGACGCCACAAGAAGAGGCGACTGGCAGTACCCCCGCACCAACCGTAGTTCCCGCAGTCGCGGCTCCAAATCCCATACCAGCGCCAGCATCAGCACCAACAGCTCAACCGATTGAACCAGATGTATGTTTTCCCGCAATTTCAAGGTTATAGCTGGGCTGGATGAATTACTTACGATTTTTGGAAGGAACTTGATGCGTTAGAAGAGGATTCTGCTTTTGGGGATGATGCTTCGTGAGTTTTCCTCAATTTCATCCCACTTTTTGTTCTTTTACACTTGTTATTGCAATGGGAGGGAAAGTGATGAATGAATCCAGTTGAACTAACGAAATTTAATAGAGAAACAAGTTCACGAACTTCTCTGTCGTCAGGAGTTACCAAATATCGGTTAGTACCTGCATTTCATATTCGCTTATTGCTCTTTTGCGTACGTTAAACTGACCTTTTGATACAGAGAAGAGGTATTGTTTTGCTTCACTTGAAAGATTCCTGTGTTTCGGAAATAAGTGCCATGATACTAACGTATTGGTAGCACGGGAGGAGATATCACGCCTATCGAGATGGGAAATATTTAATCGTACGTTTCATCATCAATAAGATAAGAGTCTGGATGGGACTAATGTCATAAAGCCGAATGATGAAACGGAACAAGATCGTTTGGACTTGGTATGTCTTTTTAATTCCTATCTTGCCTCTCTCCAATGGCCCCCTTCTATTTGATTCTTTCCTAACGAGACCAAATCTAATAAAGTGAACAGCACCATCACGTATTCAACCTGGCTTTCAATGGGAGACTCGTCCACGCACCAATCAAAAACCCCAGTAGGGTTTTAGATGCCGGAACTGGGACGGGGATTTGGGCTATTGATTTTGCTGAGTTCGTATATCCAGTTTTGGTCTTCTGGAATTTGAGAAATGAATTGGTTGACTGACTTTTTGCACAGTCAATATCCGGAAGCTCATATCATAGGTTCGGACCTATCGCCTATTCAACCTGGATGGTATGTCTTTTTTTCCTTTGACATTCATCTTCACTCCCCCTTCAAATACCCTTCCCAGGCACTTGACCTTGACTCCTCTCCCTCATCACTGCCTATCATCACTTCGACTTCTCATCCCCTTTCGGCACTCTCTCTCGTCACTCTCCCTCGTATTCCCCATCACTTTCTGTCACCACTTCCTTCCTTCCCTTCTGACCCCCTCCGCCTACCCAACTCACTCCCACAGGATCCCCCCAAACCTAGAATTTGAAGTCGATGATGTAGAAGACACCTGGCGCCACAAGCCCTTCTCCTACATCCACATCCGCTCCCTAGCCGGCTCCATAAAAGACTGGCCGCGTCTCCTGTCCCAAGCCTTCCAGCACCTCGAGCCCGGGGGTTGGATAGAAGTAGTAGAATTCGAAGTCCTCATACGGCTCCAAAACGAAGACACCATGCACTTCCCCCCCATGATAAAAAAATGGCAAGAAGGACTCCACCTCGCGGGGGAAAACATAGGTCGTTCCTTCGACATAGCTCCGAAATTAAAGGGCCTGCTGGAAGGCGCGGGGTACGTGGGGGTTACCGAGGAGGTGACGAGGGTTCCTGATTCTCCGTGGGCGAAGGATAAGAAGTGGAAGGAATTGGGGCTTTATCAGCAGCATCAGATGCTGGATGCTACGTCCTCGTATGGACAGGCGCATTTTACCCGCGTGCTGGGCTGGAGTAAGCAGGAGTTTGATGTTATGAGTGCGTGTTGTAGGAGGGAGTTGAAGGATTTGAGGTTTCATTCTTATTCGGATTTGTATGTTGTTTATGGGCAACGGCCTTTGTGAGGGTTTACTGGGACGGGAGGAGAGGGGGAGGCGAGAGGCGAAGGGGGAGACGAGGTAGGGAAGAGCTGAGGTGTGGCTGGGATGAAGTGTGAAGTGGAGGGAGATGGTGAGGAGAGATGGAGGGGATGGAAGAAGAAAGAGTTGAGACATAGACGGGGCGGGATGGTCAAGGGTTGGCCTCTGGAGGAGAGCGCAATGGAACAGAAAACAGGGGACGCATTGAGGGACGGGGCCTGCTTGGGGAAGAGAGAAGTTGGAAGTAATTATGTGACTGACCTCCCATATCGTCAAAAACAGACAAAGGTAGATATGATATGCAACATAATCAACTCTTAGTACATAGAAGAATCGACCTGGCACCGTGAACACTTTTCTTCCAATTATATGCGATTTGTTCAAGATGGAGAAAAGTTGGTTCCAATTCCCTTAACCACAATATTAGCAATTAATTCGAGATCTGCTCAAATAATGAATAAGGAGGGTACGCATAGTGAACGAGGTCTCTCACAGACCAGCAAACTACAAGCTTCAATTTCCTGAAAACGTCAAAAAGCTAAGCTTTTATTACTCGCAACTGTAAACTCTTTTATAATCTCCTTGCAAACCCAAAGCATCCAGCGCTATTATTGTCACCAACGCCTATCCCAACGCAACAGGCCGTAAAACCATAGCTCATACACTCTTCATCTTCCCGTTTCCAATCTTCCTAATCCCGTGGTCCTGAGGCATCCTCTTCCCAGCAATACCCCTCTCCACATCAAACACTGTCTCAATAAGATAAATGAATACCTGCACAATCTTGATCCACAGCCTAAGTATTAGATCTGCCAATCCGAGAACAGGTCTCTTTCCCCTACTAAAAGTGCTATCTTTGAATTCAAATGGTAGCTGTGCACCAAGGTGATCCATAGCGACTTTTAGTCCGGAAGAGAAGCCATCTTCGTGGAATCCATATTTAGTCCAGGCGCCACAGTAACTGATTCCTCTTGTGTTTTGGATCCGAGGAAGCAGACTCTGGGAGCGGATGGCAAGGGCGTTGTAGAGAGGATGGCTGTATGTATATCGTCCTTGGACGTATTCGGGTGCTGGGTTGTGGAGCGGGTTGAGAGTAACGAGTACAGGACCAAAGGTTTCTTCATCGAGGTGTTGGAGGATGTTCATGTTGTATGTTAGACATACTTGATCAACATTTGCTGAGGTTGCCGATGATTTTGTAATGTAATTCCAAGAGGACCAGGCAGATCTTAGTTTTGGCATTAGTGATAAGTCGGAGTGGAGAACTGCGGTATTTTTGCTAGTTTTGAATCCGGAAAGAATGCTGCGTTCCTCGGAATCTGCTTCTGGGAGGACGATGTTATGGGCTTGGTCACCGTGAGTTGCGAGGATAACATGGTCGTAAATTTCTGAGGATCCATTCTTTAGGTGGAGGCGGACTCGGCCATCGTCCTCGTTTGTAACTGATTCGACGGGGGTGTTGAGAAAAACGTGGTTTGGGGGGAAACCTTTCATAACAGCGTCTATATAACTTTTGGCGCAATATTTGAGGGTCAACCAATCGGGTCTTTTGGCAACTGTATTTAAGAGGTGGTGATTCCACCTACGCTATGTTAGTCAAAGCCATCTTCCAACCCTTCTCCACACTTACATGAAGCGGACTAAAGTAACGGCTGGAAAGTCCAATGTAGCTTTGTCCGGACTCGTACTCCATACCGCAGCCGTCATAGGTATGAGGTAGTCGTCTCGAAAGGCATCCGAGTATCCTTCCCTTTGTAGATATTGACCAATACTCTCGACTTCTTCGCAGAAGTGAACATGGTTTCCATTGGTCTTCCCATTGCCATTCGTATTTATTGTAGAAGCCTCGCTCAGCTCCTCCGTCTTCAGCAAGTCCAAGGCAAATTGATTGAAACGTATAATGTCGAAGATCATCCTCCACATCCGAGGGGAGAGTAGGTTCCTTCGTTGTGCGAACACGGCAGAAAGTGAGGTACCAGCCCATTCAAACAAGCCATTGTCTCTCGAAACCCCGAACGTCATTTCCGTCAACGTCGTGGGTACGCGAATGGATTTGAGGAACGCTATAAAGTTGGCTGTCATATGTTAGCTGGCGTGGTTGACTCAGGCGCATTGTACCTTACGATAAGTCGCTGTGTTCAAGACAATAAAGCCGGTATCAACCATCGTCTTGTGATTTCCATTCCTGAACTCGACGCTATTTGTGTGCCCTCCCAATCGATCTGCGGCTTCGTACATATAAACATCGTGATGCGTTCGATTGAGAGCCCAAAGCGCAGCTATTCCCGCCGAACCACTCCCTACGATTGCTACTTTCTTCCTGGGAACTAGTGTTAGGCGGACCATTGTGGGCAAGTGAGGATCAAAATGATAGAATGACGAGGAAGGAGGAGGTGAAGGAGTAGGTAGGAAGAGTTGAAGAGTTGAAGGGTAAGAAGGGTAAGAAGGGTAAGAAGGGTAAGGATATCCTACAAGTCGTTGTCGCGAGGAGTTTCTGAGGAAGAGGAGGTAGAGGCAGAAGAAGCAGTAGCAGTAGCGGGTGAAGGCATGGTTGCTTTTGCTAGCTCACAAGTAGCTTTAACTTTTGTGCTCATGTGAGACCTTGATTCACTAGCAGAGGAAAGTCAGGTATTCGTGGCGGCGAGGGAGGCGGGATGTAATATGCACTGCAGACGTCAATGTGAGCAAAGAGGAGGAACCATATACAAGGTTCTCGAGCTACCCAACAGGCCGCTGCTTCTCAATTCCGTATCTCAGTTGCTGTGCAGTTGCTCCACTTCGTCTCCTCCGTCTTCCGTCTTCCGTCTTCCGTCTTTCAATGTGGCTGGAGCAAGTGTGGCTGAAGATGCCAAGAATCGCAATCAACCTGGGCTGATCCGCCGTCGGGTGGTGATGGAACCAGAACGAAACATTCCCAACTACAACCACAATCCGAACTCACCACCATACTATACACTATACACTGCTTCGAGTCTTCGACGTACCGCACAATCGTCAACTGCCGTCCCATATCTAAATCCGATCCTATCGCCGAGTGTCAATACCCTCTAGGATTCTCACGCCTCCCTGCATTAGCATTGCGACGACGTGCAAGGCAACCACCACATAACACCACCACAACCTCTCTCTCCTGACCGATACCCTCACATCCTCCACCATAGACATGGCGAACCCTCTCGATACCGATGCTGGCTCTGAGCTCTTCAGCAGTTATGAGGCTGAACTCAAGCTGGTCCAAGCCGATCTCAGCCAGAAGCTGGATCAGATTCCAGACTTGTCCGGGGAGCCAAGAAAGGCTGCGATCAGTCAGGCAGAGCGGGCACTAGAGGAGGCGGATGAGATTGTAAGTTCTAGGAACTTTCTCATACGTTTGTGTAGGAAATGTACTCCGGGACGCTCGATATCTGAGTTATGCCACCTGGGTGTGGTCAAGGCATTGTTCTCGATTTGCTTCCCAGGATTGTGACTGGAATAGCGAGAGGGGACCTTGATTGCGACTTTGGTTGGAATCTACATCAAGAACTAGTTACCATATGAGAGGCTAAATGCTAACCATCTTCCCAGCTTTCATCAATGAAACTCGAAAAGTCCAATATCCCTTCCTCCAACCGAACCAAAGTAAACCAACGCCTCCGAAATTTCGAATCCGACATCGACGTTGCGAAACGAAAGCTACGATCTCTAGCCGACGACAGATCAGCTCTCTTCGGGGCTCGATACTCGGACAACCCAAATGACGTACAGTTGGAGCAGAGGCAACAACTCTTGTCAGGGACCGATAGGTTAGATCGCAGCTCACAACGTCTAAAGGCTAGTCAAGCTTTAGCAAATGACACCGAAGCGATCGGAGCAAGCACCCTCGCAGATCTCCGTGTGCAGAGAGAAACGATTGAGAACACCACCAATACACTTTTGATAAGTGAGGGATATGTGGACAGGAGTGTAAAGACATTGCGCGGTATGGCGCGTAGGTAAATCTTCCCTATATTCCATTTACAGCCTATTTATGAGTAGTTTTGACTAAGCATTCTTGTTCTGCAGGATGGCTACAAATCGGATAATCACTGTTTGTATCATCACAGTCTTGGTTCTTCTCATCATCGCGGTCGTTTACAGCAAATTTAAATGAGTAATTCATGGATAGGAATGGCGTTTTAGGGGAAGGCGGGTAGATAACTCGTTTAGGTTCTTGAGTACTTGGCACAGCACGCTTTTTTGGTATTATACTTTGTACATCAGATTATGAACTAGGGGCATTTTCTCAATACAATACAGATTTGTCCCAAAATTGAGGGGTGTTGGACCGGGTGTTTTAAAAATGGGGGAAGTGCTTACATCGAGACTCGAGAGAATCCAGTTCTAAACAGAGTGGTGGAATCACCAGGAACTGCCATCTTTCTCCCTTCCCTGCGACAAGAAATGTGGAACATGAATTCTGGACGTGGACCCAGAGTCGTGCCTTCCCACCTACCTATGTTTCGAGCTCTCGCCAATACATCAAGGTGAGAGGGAAGGAGCGACGATGATACCCACCTCCAGGTCAAGGAGAGAACTAGAATGGATTGGAAGTCGTGCGGAAGCTTTCCTTTCTTGAACTATAATGACTACCTAGGTACCTACCCGGTCTGCTCCGCTCTGGGGCGCGATCTAGGTAGAGCGAAGGAAGTTCCCGAGGACTGGCAGTTCGTTCTACCTATCCCCCGAGCCAACGACTCAGTAGCCGGTGCTCACGTGGAGGAATGCGTTGTTTACACTAGCATTGCATCCAGGAGTGATTTATCTACCCAGATGAAGGAATGGAAAGAGAGGAACCTCTCTACTAGGGCCTAAAAAGTAGAGTTGGGGGTAAGCCATCACCCGGTGAGTAAGCCATCACAAGGTAGATCGAGTAATCCATTGGACATCGAGTTAGCTAGCAAGTGTCGAGTAAGCCAAACATCAAATGTGGGGGCCGAAAATAAGAGTACGAGTAAGCCAACAAATAGTGAGTAATCCAAAGTAACCCACGAGTAAGCCAAAAAAGCGTGTTTGAGGGCCAAAAATATTCATGAGTAACCTAAGTCGGACTTTCTGGTTTGCTCAAGCGTCGGCTCTGCCTGGCTGTTGACGACGACTCTGGAGAGTCGAGACGGTAGATGTGAGTGTCCTCGTCATGACTTCCTTTCTTAAATCTGATAACCTGGAATTCCTAAGTACAAACCCTGAATTAAATACCGTCTTTTATTTTCTCTACTTCTTTTCTTCGGGGTGTGTGCTCTTGATTTTCTGGGTAGAGGGGTCTCAAGAGATTGACAGGTGAGAATGTTGTGTGTTGTGGGTAGAGTGCAGTTGAAAAGATACATACAATATAGGTTAAGAAGAGTATTCAAATAGAGTGCGCATAGGTCTCTAGCGCAACGTAGTCATTTTAGATCAAGCGGTAGAGCTATTTTATCTACAGACAGGACCGTCAACATGTTGCGGGTAACAAAAATCAAGTGGTCCGTTAAACCACAACTTGTGTAGAGCAACTGCATTAATTTTACTTCATGTCTTCCAAAGCATCTCCACGGAAATTCTTTTTTCAAAAAATAATCACAACCCCTCGCGGACTCATTTCCATAGCCTTTCGATGGGGTATGCATAACAAAACCGCATCTCCCCCATCTCCTCGGTCCGCATCGTAATAAACATACGATTTCTATAATTTCTCACGGGGCCAAGCAATTCACATGACTAAAAGGCTTCTTCTCCTGATACCCGAAATCCATTTATGCTCCTACCTTCTAACTATCCGGAATTCGGAATGCTGATAATACAGGGGTCTACGTTTTGGGTTGCAGGTGCTTTTCGTGGAGCTTGGGAATTGGGAGTTGAGGTGGGATGTTTGGATGGGTTGGTAATCGGGGTGCAGGATTGGTGGTAGCACCGTGATGTATAGGAGATGGGTGATGACGGGTTGGAGGGTATATAAGAGGGGGGGACTATTTTCCTAAGAAGCTTTTCGATTTCCAGCAAGTTTCATTGATTTGCTCAAACAACGTTCTACAGAATCAATTCGCCCTTCACAAAATACCAACAGTGACGCAACAATGAGTATCCCCAAATTCCCGTTCGCTCGTCTATCGGACTACCAACCTCCTGTCGAGTACGAATACCTCCGGCATCATGATCCGGTTTCGAGAGTTGAGTTGTTTGATGGAAGTATTGCTTGGTTGGTGGTAAAGCATAAAGATATTTGTCAGGTCTTGACGGATGATCGACTGTCAAAGGTACAGTTCCTTCTTACTCATGGAAGAGTGTCAAATCAAAGATGCTAATGAGTAAATAGGAGAGAACTCGTCCAGGTTTCCCGGAACTAAGTGCAGGTGGTAAGTTAGCTGCGAAGAGTAAACCTACGTTTGTGGATATGGATCCTCCCCAACATATGGCTCAGAGGTAATGCAGAACCAGAACCGAAAAGAGAGAAGTGAAGGAATGCTCATATAAGGAAACAGGAGTATGGTGGAATCCCTCTTCACCAAACCACAAATCGATGCAATGCGTCCTCACATCCAAGAGACGGTCGACAAACTTCTTGAAACTGTCATTGCCGAAGGAGGCTCCAAGCCTTTTGACATCGTTGAGAAATTCGCTTTGCCTGTTCCGTCATATGTAATTCTTATACCCCTCTATTTCTCTTCCTCGACCCCATCTCTTTATCTCTCTCACCTCCCTTCCACCTCGCCCCCTTTTCCTCTCGCTAACGAAACCCCTGAGATCATCTACGGCATTCTCGGAGTCCCCTTCTCAGACCTCCCCTATCTAACCCAACAAGCCGCCATTCGAACCAACGGCTCCGCAACCGCAACCGAATCCTCCCGCGCAAACGACTCCCTCCTCTCCTACCTCGACACCCTCGTCGAAAAACGAATCGAAACCCCCGAAAACGACCTAATCACGCATCTAGTAACAAACCAATTACCGAAAGGGAACCTAGCAAAATCAGATATAACACAAATAGCCTTCCTCCTTCTCGTAGCCGGAAATGCAACAATGGTATCCATGATTGCCCTAGGAATAGTCACTCTCCTCCAACATCCGGAGCAACTCTTCCATCTTAAAGCGGAGCCGGAGAAATGGACGCCGAAGTTTGTGGATGAGCTTTGTAGGTATCACACTGCGAGTGCTTTGGCGACGAAAAGGGTGGCGAAGGAGGTTGTGCTTGTTGGGGGGAAGAAAATTAGGAAGGGGGACGGGATCATTGCTGCTACTATGAGTGGGAACCGGGATGAGGAGGTCTGGGAGAGGGCCGATGTTTTTGATATGGCCAGACCAAAACCCCGTGGTGGAGAGGAGGCGTTAGGGTATGGGTGGGGGGAGCATAGATGTGTGGCTGAGTGGTTGGCGAGGGCGGAGCTGGAGGTTGTTTTTGGTGAGTTCTTTCCCTCCTTCCCTTTTTCAAGCGCCGGAGTGAAACTATGGTGACTGAGTTGGTGTAGCGACGCTCTTTCAAAAACTGCCGAATCTTAAACTTGCTATTCCTTTTGAGGACGTCAAGTACTCGCCACCTCACAAGGATGTTGGGATTTCGGAACTTGCAGTTGTCTTTTAAACGCTTTCGTGTCTTTGGTGTTCTGAAATATCTCCTCCTGAAATAAGAGGCCATTGTTACTTTAGTGTGGAGTAAAATTATTTGGGGTAGGGTCATTTACTGGTCTTATTTCCTCTCCATGTCACTGTCGCCGTGATACATGTACATAGTTTCGAAATGCCACTTGTTCAATTTCACAATGATGACTTATTGCCGTGGTGAAGTGCTAACCTCTCAGTCGAGGATGGAAACACTACTCGCTTCTACATTCATTTGCCCTGTGCCAGAACCTGAGTATCTTTGATCTATTGTGAAAATCTAGACAGCTATGTATTACACTGCGCGAATGAGTATGGAATATTGACTATTGGTGTCTCAAAAAGTGCGGGCTAGTTAATCGGGCGAGAGAGGTGATGAGAGGTGGATTCCATGTATGTAGTATGAGCAAAAGAACAGGTTAGATTTAAGAAGAATAATGTATAGCACGCTCGATTTATATAGAATGTTTGGTTAGGAATCGTTCATCTAAGTCAAAAGAAGCATGCAACTTAACAGCGGATTAACGACAAACCGGAACATGAAGGAGTACTTCTCTCCCGGGCCAAATTTAGAGCCTATGGAGAGGATAGGTGAGACGTTGGAGAATGGAAGAAAGAGACCGGTGAGGTATTGGATGCAGTTGCGTGACTGTTCTGTTAGTTCGTGGAGGTTGGATTTTACGGGATTGCCTCGTTGGTTTCTTTTTTAGAGCACCCGGGAGTTTTACTTAGTCGGTGTTGGTCGTACCTAATTGGTCGGAGAGTTCGTGTCTCTTTGTATTCTTCGAGGGCTAGTGAGCTTCCTGCTTCGATGGATCCGCTCTTGCTTTTTGTGTTTGGTAAGAAGCGCATGGCGTTTGCTTTTTCGGTGGAAAACTTGTACTGTTTTGTTCTTAGCGCTAGAAAGCTCGCCACTAGTCTCCTCGCCATATGGGTTTCCAAGTACAGAGGGACATCTTTTTTTGGGGGAAAGGCGGAGGAAATCCACCCATTGCCGAATCCCATTTCAAAAAGTATCCGAGCTATCTGTTCAAAGCTCTGAGTGTGGCACGAAGCAAAATGTCTACCCGATTCCTCGAGTGTGAGAATGGAACATCTATTTTTCCGTAAGACATGTTTTTGAGAACTGAGTTTCTCCGGGTTGTTTTCGGCTGTTGTCAAGGGAGGCGTATTTCTATTCTGAACAATCGAGATGTCAATTCGAGAAACGCTATTCTGTAACCAACGCTAGCATGGGTACCATGCTAGCGTACAAAATTAGCGAAATTTCAACATATTCACTCTTACTAGAAAACAATCGCCACCACCTTCCTAAAAAGGACTAGTCCCACTCAAAAAAGTAGCATAAATAGAGTAAACAAAGCTCGCAAAAGGTTATACTAAAGTCTCTAGTATTCTGCTCATCAACTTCCGCCTATATCTCTACCTTAGGTTATATCGATATCGAAGTATCGGTATTAGATCGAGCACCTAGGTGTATCTAGCTACCAATTTATAGGCGATCCGCTATTCACGTTGAATAGGCAAAAGGCTTAAATTCTTTCACTTTGTTATATAAATCGTACTTAATCTTAACAGGTGGGTATAGAAGAGTGTCCCTCTCACTAGGGGGTCCGGGGGGCTAGCTCTCTAGTGAAAAGACAAGTGCCTTATACTATTAGAACATGTCCGGAAGTTAGGCGATACCTTAAGGAGGCAAAACTGAGGTTATTCTCACTTTTTAGAGAAGTCGATATTTTCATTAGTTTAACTAGTTTAACTAGTTAAGTATATATTTAAGTATTTTACGAGTATTAGGCACTTTTAAGTGACTATTCAAGTTACATCTATAGTTTCTAGAGTATTAGCAATCAGAAATATAATAATATATATATATAATATAAAAGGGTTTTGAAATGCTTCTAGGGTGAATAGGAGGATAAGGGGGTGAATCACGTGGTGGCGTGCTTGGCAGGCCAGGGACCCCTGCTAGCGCTGGCTACAGAATAGCGTAACCCGTAAATTCACCACCCGGGGGTGAAGGAATTGTAACTGACCAAGAGTAGATAGAATGCCAGCCATCTTCTCACCTGAAAGTTTGAACAAGACTTGGAAAATCACTTCATTCATTTCAAACGATTGGGATCAGGAGATTAATAGCACGTCCGTTCTCCCAGAAGAAGCCACAAGAAGGTCGTTCTCGTGAATTACGAATTTCTCCTCTTCGTACACGTGGTTCTTTGGTATCGTCGCCTGGGCTCATCGAATATTGTCCATAGTTGAGTGAAAAACTGGCGAGAAGGCTTCTACAATTGATAAATGATGAACTCTTTTTTATATAAGATATTAGGTTAACAAGTTGCTGCTGACAATTCAGAGTTCTTTTTAAGAGTTACGGAGATGCCTCCGACTGTTATGACTACCCAGAAGAAAGCTGGGTCATCTAGTCCTCTTAGACCTCGCTTGGGATGGAGGAACAACAATGAAGAGGCTTCTTTTCTAAAGAAAACCCAGACCAATATAAACCGAGGACAGTTTGCCCCCTGCCATCCACACCCGTGATTCGTAAATGCCTGGTTTCCGAAATCCGGCGAAAAAGAGTCGAAATGTGGCACAAACAAGGCAACAACAAGTCCAAGATGCGCTAGTTCCAAGAAATCGTAAGAAAGATTCCATACAGACTTCGACTGTAATACCGCGTCGTAAATCATCGAGTCACGGGTAAAATTTCGGACCTCGACGCCTTGAAGCGCGCAACTCCTCTTCAAATCTCTCGTGGAGGGTCGCAGGATCACAAGCGCTCACTCTCGTCAGCGTCGCCACATAAACCTCTTCTGCTCTGTTTTTTTCCGTATTGCTTGCGATCCCCAAGTACTTTTTGTATGGTAATTACCCTTTTCAATTGGCTCCTGTCAAACCCGTCAATTGCGACCTCCAAATCGTGGTCTGTACGGAACCCCCGTCAAGCTGTGCTGTGCCCCGGCATCCAAGGTCCTCGTCAACAACCACGGATTCAAGGCTGCTGCTCCAGCCCTACTCGAGCCTGGACTTCCAACCTTCTACTCTCAACTCCCAAGTCCCAACTCGTAACGAACACCATTGCGAGCGACCTCATTTTCCTCAAGTACCGACAACAAAGTAGGTCAAGGTTACGAGACGGCAGACGGAACGGACCTCCAAACTTTGTACCTTTCAAGGTCACAAATACCAGGAATGAATGACATGACACCAGCGCCACCGCGATCAACATTCCTCGCTTCTGATCGATTATCGACCATTACATTCGTTACTCAATCATAATGCATTTGCCGGGAGCTGAGCGACGGCAAGGAGAGCCGTCAACGCCTTTCGAGGTGGGGGGCAATGGACCAACAACAGATGCAGCAGCCACGGCAAGCCCAACTACGATGGAACTTGGGTCATTAACAACGGGTTCGGTACGCTCTACCTCCTCAAGCCATCCTCCCAACCCCGAAGAGTTCAATTCAAACGGCCAGGCTATGAATACTGCTCCCGTAAGTCGAGCCCAAGACCACCTCCATGACTTGGTGGAACCAAGCACCCAATGTGGGAACTATTCTAATACAAAAGCTCTAGATAATCGTCGGCGTGCTTGCAGGTGTACTCGGTCTCTTGTTACTATTTGTCCTCATCCGGCGCGCACGAGTAAAGCACAAGAATCCGAAATACGTACCAACACCCTTCCTCAAGAACGCGTGGAAGAAATGGGAACCCAAATCATCTAGAGCACATCACCGATTACCAGATACACACGAACACCTCGAGTCAATCTCAAACAATCGGTCTTCGAGATCCGGTGGGCCTCCGTCGGCCTTCGATGCAAATGCGCGGGCAGTCGATAATGCGAATAATAATACTACAGCAGGGGGGGTGGATAGAAATACCTCGGTCAGATCTGTTATGACATTACCAGCATACAATCCGACTGCGAATCAAAGCGAGCGGGTATTGGGTCGAGAAGGAGAACGAGGGGGTATAGATACGGTGGTTGAGTTTCCCGAGACAGTAGATGACGAGGAACGGCTGAGAGAAGAGGAAATGGAGGCATTATATCAAGTGAGACTGGCACGAAGACGAGAAAACGAAGAACGAGAAGAGCGCCGGAGACTGAGGCGGGAAGCGAGGGAAAGGGGAGATCATGTTGCTCTGCGAGACTTACAAGCAAGAGCGCGAGCATCTTCAGCTGCCAGTAATAATGGGCGAACGGTGGAGGAATTGAGGGCTGAGCATGAGCGAATTAAGAATGAACGACAAAGGGCAGTTTCTTCAGTGGCATATGGGGATCTGGGAGTCGCAAGGCATGATGGGACGAGACTACGAGCAAGTAGTATGGAGAGTGAAAGGGAAGGACTCCTTGGAGATGCTGCAAGTATAGCTGCAAGCAGTCATTATCACCGCAGAGATCGGAGCGCAAGTTCAATTCTCAGTCTCGATACGATGAACACGGATTTCCCATCACCTGGATTAACACGACCGCGATCGAATTCGAGACCAGACAGCCCATTTTCACAAATTAGGAGGCCGAGTCATGACGGGACCATAGCAAATGAAGGAAGAGCCGGCAGCAGCCCCGAGATGATTGAACACGATGATGTTCCTCCGAATAGTCCGCCGGGTTACGAAAACATCCCTTTAGAATCCACACAATCCCCGCCTCATAGCGAACCTCCGCCAGATTATACGAGTCCTGTGCTTGCGAGAGGGGAACATAGACCGATGTTTGAAACAACCGATAGTCATGGAAGTCATGCCAGTGTGCAGGATAGAAGAGCTAGCAGCTCGAGTGGTGTAAACTTATCCTCGCCCGAGTTGGACCAACGAAGATCGTCCTCGAGAGGTGTCGGAGGGGCTCCACAATTACCAAGTCTGAGATTGGGAAACCTCCCTTCTATACAAGTTGATCCTGGAAGTCCGACTGTGGGGAGAATCGAGGAGGAATCTGCAACCTTGGAACACCATCCTCGATGATTGGTTACATACCGCATACACAACGGAATTTTTGGACATGATTCCAAAATTTTCTCTACGATTTTATGATACTCTTTTGGTGGTAGGTCAGCGGTACACGTGAAATATAAGAGGAGGGTAAAATATATATGAGGGAAATATTTTGGAAAATCTTAGTATTTGCATTGGCGATTTGTTTTAAAGTAATACCCTCTCTTTATTTTTATTTTTGTAATGGGTTGAGCAGGGCGTTTTTGGGATAGCCGAGGGACTCTTTATATCGTTTTTGTATATATAGGAGGGGAGTGAGGAGGAGAAGGGGAGATGAGAGTTGGTATATATATCTAATATTTATTATGAGTGGATCTTTCAGGTCTGTGTTTTGTTTTTCCAAGGCTTGTTTGCAAAACTGCATTTTGACGTCTTTGCTATTGGATATTTGTCAAAATGTGGCTATTCGTAGGTTACCTATGAATTGCACGAGTTCAATTTTTGGTGCTATTTGTAACCTACCAATAGCTAGACTTATTTTATGGCTATTCGTGGGTTACCTACGAATAGCTTGTTTGCGAGCCATTCGTAGGGGACCCGGGAATAGCTAGACTTTTTACTGGCTTTTCTGGGTGCTGTTCAAAGGTAACTTGGAAATAGTTAGGGACCTGGGTTTCTGGATTTTGTCCTTTTCGCGGGTTACCTGTGGTTTTCTGCAATTGGTAGGTTACCTACAGATAGTGAAGACGCCCTAAGTGAAGGAACAAGGGGTTGTAAACTATGTTTCGCATTTGAATTGAAATTTCCTACCTCGCTCGTGTACTTGGGTAGCTACACCTTCATACGCGTTTTAAGTCTTTCTTCCAAAGCCGCCTCTCTCATGTTGACTCAATTTGTTTCCTTCTTAAACTAGTTCCTCGGTTGTGATTGGAAAGACAACCTTTGGATTTCTTTGTTATTCTGAACTCGTTGCTTATGTCTCTAGCGTAGGTTTGGTTAGTGGCCCATTACCAGGTACTTGGAACTTTAACCTAAGACTTACTCCGAGCTGGTGGAAATGTGACTAGCTCGTCTTTTCAAAGTAAGGTGAGTGCTACGTACTTTCCTGAGAAAGATCTTCTATTGTCTCAAAGATTCTAGGACAGTATAAAGTATTGTCCCAAACGGCTGGGAGAATTGAGATACGCATTCCCTGGTTTTCCTAAAACATTCGGGCAATAGTTCTCATTTATTCAAAACATCTCGCACAAGACCCAGAAGGAAGACCGGCTCTGTTGCTAGGGGCCAGTTCGAAAGTTCGCGCTGTCACTTATTCTTTTCGCCCGTTTAGTTTGAGATAGGAAAGCGAACTGTATCGTCAGAAATTAACGCGAGACTTAGCTTGATTAATTACACGTCATTTTCAAAATAAAAAAACAAGTGAGAACTCTTACCCTTCTCCTTTTTCACTCCTCGGTATTTTCGTGTCTTCTTTCGCTAAGGCCAACTTCAAGCCAAGACAACAAAAATTCACAGCCCATCAACACTCACAATGGCAACCACAAACACTTCTCCGCTTCCACCTTCTGCCCCCACAGACGACACACCCAGCAGAACGACAACCAACCCGCCCCTAATAACCTACACCCATACCATCATCTTCCTCCACGGCCGTGAAGACTACGGTTCCGACCTCTTCTTCGACTCTAAATCCTCCTCTCACCCCGAGCAAGACCTAGGGACACTTTCCCCAGGTGTAACATGCGTATTTACCACCGCCGCAATGCGATACTGCGCCAAAAGAGATGAAGAATTCGAGAACTCCTTGTTCGCTGAAGCACTGAAGGGGGAAGAGGTTATCAGTCAATGGTTTGATGTTTGGGATTTGAAAGAACCAGATGAGAAGATGGAACTTACGAGACCGGGATTGAAATTCAGCGTCCGACAGATCGACAAAAATGTTCATGAAGGAGCGTGAATCATCGGTAAGGATAAAGTGGTGTTGGGCGGAATAAGTCAGGGGTGTGCTACTGCTTTATATACCCACCTCTCGTTGGATTTTGAACTTGGTGGGTTTTTGGGGGTTAGTGGTTGGATGCCTTTTCAGTGTATTGTTGAGCAGTTGTTGTTTCAAAATGAGGGGGAGAGGGTTGAGGTTGCGAAGTTTGTTCGGGATGTTTTGGGGTTTCCTGAGTTTGGGGAGAATGGCGGGGACGATTCTTTTCCACTTTTTGATACGCAGTTCTCTAGACGGCCGTTACTAGAAGAGTTCTATGAGAAACTTAATAGGAAGAGTCTAGTTTTCCTCTCGCATTCCATGGATGATGCGGTATTTTGTTCTTTCTTTCTTATTCCCTTTTTACCCGTGAATTCCTTTACCCACGGGTTGTACAGATTGTCGCTTTCTCGTACGGCCAAGGGCTACACAAGAATTTGAGAAAGATAATGACGAACTCTCCGATCACTGGGAAAGAATACGAAGATGGAGGTCACTGGATTCACCCTTAACTTGGCGTCGACGACCTCTCCACCTTTCTCAATTGATCAATCGGGATTCCAAGTCCAATTCTTGGGGACGGAAGTCAAGGTATCAACCCTCGTGTGGAGACTCCTGTTGTATTCCTAAAACATGAACCAAGCCAAATGGGACGCGAAGAGAACAGTGCTCGGGTAGAAGAGATGGAGTTGATGGGAATTGAAAAGAGGGGAAGAAGAAGAGAAGGCAAGGACTTTGAGGGAGAGAGGTACTCTCGGACTCGAGAATATGTCCCACCCTCTCGAACCTCTCGTTGAATATCCAAGAAACGAACCAAGAAAGATGGGATACGAAGAAATGTGTGAAAGGTAGGCAAAGCAGGAGTTGAGGGAAATCAAGAAGAGGGAACGGGAAAAGAAGTATGGGGTTCTTCTTGAGAAGAGGACGTTGAAAAACAAAATACGTATCCCTCGAACTACCCCAAGTCCGATTTTAGAGGCGTGCGGAGCACTCGATGGGTCGAACAAAGGACAAAGAAGGATGGGAAGTCGTAGAGCGCTGTTAGCACTACACGTGATAAGACCAGAAAGCTTAGCAACATATACTCTAGAAGATAGTAACACCTAGATAGCTTTATCTAATATAACCCTTATACATAATAATTTAATAATCCTAACAAGGGCGTACCTAACTAACTTTTAAATTATAAGAAGAGATAGAAAGAGATAAGAAGTTACTAAGTAAGTAAAAGAAGAACTAAGTAAGAAACATAAGAGTAATAAGATTCTAAGCTATTAAGAGAGTAAATAAGAGTAAGATAGAAAGAGAAGATTAGTAAATAAGATACTATAATAAGTCGAGAATCGAGAATATAAAATAATAGTAAGGAACCTATAAATCGATATAGGAAAAACAAATATATTAGGAATTAATATATTAAGAAATAACTTAATTTTATTACTATTAAAGGTTAGGGTTTAGCTTAGGATCTAGTAAGATACTAAGTAAGAAAGAGCGATTTAATAACGTTAGAATAGAATACTAAAAGCACTTACTAATTCTATATTAGAAAAGATAGTATACTTTCTAAGACGAAAATAAGGAATAGTTAAAGCTATATAACTAAACCTAATAAGGAAGAATTACTATTAGAATAATAACCTTTTAATAAGTTACTACTTAATAGCCTAAATCCTATCTTTAAAGAGTTAGAATTAGAAATAGAAGACGTAGTAACTAACTTTAAGAATAAAGAGATACTTATTAAACTAAGAATAGGAGTAGTATAGCTAGAAGTATTAGTATAAATAGTATTCTAATCTTTAAAACTAGTAAGTAAGAAAAGCTTTAACTTACTATTTAGCTTTTTAGAGAAAGTATAAAGTATTCCTATTATTATTAAAAGTTCTAATAGACTTTAGGTTAATCTCTTACTAGATATCTTATAAGAGATTAATAAGAGTATAGTTATTATTAGGAATCTAGATTAGATAATAGTTAAGAATATTAAGAAAAGTATAAAACTAAGAATAATAAAGATATAAGATACTATCTCTTATTTTTATATTAAAGAAAAGCTAGTAGTAAAAGATAGAAGTAACTATAATATAGCTTTATTCTTATTAATTAATATTCCTACTTTTAAGAGTTTATCTTACTAAGATATAGCTATATTTATAAAATATATAGAGTATAAGACTAAGAAGGAATACTTAGACTTAGTAGATAGAGAGGAGAGTAGCGTTCTAATAGTATTCTTAAAGTATTAAGATAAGGTAAAGAAGTATATAAATAACCTAAATAAGATTATATAAAATAACTTTACTACTCTTAAGAAGTCTCTAATTAAGAGATTTTCTAAAGAAGATTAGGCTTATTAGTATACTCTAGCCTTTAATAAGATAATTTACTTAAAGTAGTAGAGAAGACCTCTATTAGAGTATATTACTAAAGCTTAGATAATCTAGAGATATATAAAAGAAGATAATATAAGAACTCTTTATAAATAATTAGTAAAAAGCTTAGATAAAAAATCGTTAAGGATATCTACTTTACTATACTAATTATAATTTAACATAATAAGTATAAAGAAGATAATAGACTTAATCTAAGCTATAAATAATAAGATAAAAGGCTTTATAGGTAGTATAGATCTATACTCCTTAGAATTAGACTATATAAAGGCTAGACTAGACTACTATATTACCTAGTAATTTATAAAGTTAAATTAAGAGAATTAGAAGGCTAAGATAGAGTAAGCTAATATTTAAACGAAATCGATTAATAACCTAACTCTTATAATATCTAGTATATTCTTAAGATCTATACTTAGAATAGAATATAGAAATTAAGTACTCTAAAGATAAAATAGATTTTTATTAATAAGAGGATAATCTTAATACTAAACCTAAAAAGCCCTATCTTCTTACTTTAAATATAGTAAGTTAGGTTATATAAGTTATACTTATATAGAATCTAAGAAGAATTATTTACCTAGAAAGGAGTAAAGAAGAAGAGCAACTAAATATATAAAGGTAAATCTATAGCTTAAAGGTTATTAGTAAACTAGAGTCTTAGTATAAGTAGCTACTTATATAATAGATATATACTAGAACCTATACTATAGAAACTAATAATTAGGAATATAAAGTTATGCTTCTTAATTCTAAAAATACCTAAGAACCTCTAATTAGTTCTAAGAATATAATCTAACTTAGTTTATACCTAGGAATAATTAAGGCTAAGCTAAATAATATTACTAACCTATAATTAGTATAAGCTTAGAGAGTAATAAGAAAGTATAAATAAAGAATTAAGAGATTAATACTTAGATATTAAAAGATAAGTATTAGTTAATTAATATAGCTTTAAAGAAGGCTTATAAAGTTAAAGTACTTTAGAATAAGTTAGATAAAGTTAGAAATAATAGAGTTTTAGAGTCTTATATAGTAGAGTATATAGATACTTATATTATAATAAGATTAAGTAGTAAAGCAATACTAGAGAATCTAATTTTAAAACCTACTTTTATAAGTATTTAGAAGAAGAAGAAGATAGATAAGAAATCTTACTCTCTAGCTCTATTAGTAGAGGATAAGCTAAGAGAGATTATAAGCTTAAGTATAATAAGCGAAGTCTAAAAGAGAAAGCTACTAAGTAGAGAGCTAGAGGAGAAGGAAGTCTTAAAAAAGAGAGAGAGGAAATAGACTATAAGTTAGAATATTATAAAAGTAGTTAATAAAAAGAGATTTTTATTAAAAGAAGCTCTTAGAAACATCTATATTACTATAAGCCTAATAGACCTATATAATAATTTACTAAGATATAGAGTAAAATTAGTAAAGATACTTAAATTAAGTCTAAAAGAGCTCTCTAAGCTAGTACTAATAAATATAGTAGAAATAGTTATTAATTTACTAGCTATAGAAGTGTCTAAGTTAAAAGCTATTACTTTTAACCTCTCTAATAAGGAATAATAAAAGGAAGACTAACCTTAGCTAAAAGATAAGATAAGATTGTTTTTAGAAGCTAGAGTCTATAACTTCTATACTAGAGCTATAGTATAAGTATAATTAAATAAATAAGATAAGGTAGTAGACTTTACTAAGACCTTAATTAATAGAAGTAGTATAATTAATCTTATACTAGAAGAGGTAGTAGTAAGCTTAGGATTTAAACTATATAAGGATAATTCTATTACTATTAAAGTTACTAATTCTATAGTCTATTAACTCTACTACTTTATTAGGTTTAATATTTAAGTATTAGGAGTAGATAGAGTTATTAATACCTATATTATATCTAATAGAACCTTATATTCCTTATTACTTAGTAGATAGTAGATAAGAGACTATAATATAATTAGAGATTATATAAGATAAAAGTACTATATTATAGATAAATATAAAGCTTTAAGAAAACTAAAGTTTATAGTAAATACCTAACCTACGTTAGTACTAAAGTATATCCCTTTACTAGTAGTACTATTTAAGAAGTTATTAGAGACTAAGAAGATACTATAAGCTTATCTAATAGAGATAGAAGAGTACTAAGGCTTACTTTTTAACTAAATAGATAAGTAGATTAATATAGAATTAGTAGATAAGAAGAGAGAAGATTTAGATACTTAAGACGCTATAATCGACGAGCTCTAAAAAGAGGTAGAGGAATAAATAGAAGAGAAGGAATACTAGTATAAGGTACTAGTTATAAAAGTTATAGAAACCTCTAAAAGTAGACTATTAAAGTAGTTTAGTATAACCTAGAGAAACCTTTTAATATTAGGAATAATAGTAAAATTAAATTTAAAAGCTATTTATAAGTAGAGAACCTAGAGTCTAATTATAAAAAGAGTTAACTAAAAGAGAAGGTTAAGCTAAGAAAAGAGAAGAGACTAATATTAATCTATAAGGTATAAAAAAAGAAATTTAAAAAAGAATTAGAAGTATTAACTTATTTAATAAGAAGATAATATTATAATATAAATATCTTAATACCTTTTTAAGAACTTTAAAGCTAAGAAGTAATAAAGAATAGAGATAAGATATACTTTAAAGAGGAGGGGTAGTTAAAGGATAGAAAAACTAAGAAAAAGTTAAAGAGATCTCTATTAGTACTAGGATTAAAAAGAGATACTTATTTAGATAATAATATTATTTTAAAATTAGGAAAATATATAATAAAAATATTAGAAGATAAGTTTAATTTAGTAATAGGTATACTAAAACCCTAGATACTAGAGTATAAGAAGAGGTAAGAAAAAGGTAAGTATTAAGAGAATTTATTCTATTATATTATTATTAAAGAATTAGAAAATATAAGTAAAGAGATAAGTAAGAGAGTATAGCTAAAATTAGTACTATAAACCTAAGATAGTAGTAAGAGAAGTAGGAAAAAGGTTCCTTATATTACTAAATATTTAAAATAGAAGAGAGGAAAGGTAATAGTAAAAGAAGTAGGCATTTTCTAGAAAGAGAATTTAAAAGTAGTAACTTATAAGGTAGAAAATAAGAAGGTTAAGAACTATCTACCTTCTTTAAAGAGGAATTTAGTCTATATAAAGTATAGTAACTAAAAGAAAGATTTAATAAGAAGTTCTTAGTAGAGGAAAGCTTTAGACTAGAACCTAGCTAAGAGTACTTCTAATAAAGAAAGGAATTCTAAATTAAGAATAAGATAATAGGTTCCTTTTATAAAAGAGATCCTTAATAGAGTATAAATAGAGTATATTCCTAATATAGAAGGGATTCTAGTAGAGAACTCTAAAGGGGTAAAAGAGGCGAATTTAACTCTAGAGTTTAAAATACTTTATATAAAAGAAAAGCTAATTAGTATATATAGATAAGAAGAATAGGTTAAGAAGCTAAGATAATAGAAAAGTATTCTACTACCTTTATAAGATATAAAAGAGGAGGATATATTTAGTAGTAGATATAGTTTTCTAACTAAGTATAGACTATATAAATATAGGAGATAATAGATAAGAGATATCCTAGCTAGACCTAAATAGAAGAAGACGAAAAAGATAGTTAAATTAATATAAAGACTATTAGTAAACTCTTAAGATAAGAAGAACTAACTTAATAGCCTTCTATTCTACTAAAGAGACTTATTTATTATAAATATAAGAGATATATTAAGAACTCTACTAATTAAATATACTATTCCTATATTTAAAAACATAATTCTTAAAAGAGTAGTATTAAAGCTATTTATATAAGAGAAAGTAGTCTTTTAAAAAGAAATAATCTCTATACTACTTAAATTAGGAATTATAATACGCTATAATTTACTATAGTTAGTAAGAAGTAAGTATATTAAGAAGGCTAAGAAAAAGAAATTAAAGATAGTATATTAGTATATAGCTATTAATAAAGCTACTATTAAAAGCTAATACCTAATAAAGAGGCTAGAGATAATATTATAGTAAGTAGCTAATTCTAAAATAAAGTATATATTCTCTATAAATACTAGTAATAAATATTAAGTAATTCTACTATACTTACTATATAGATATAAAACTACTTTTTTAATAATATTTAGCTAATTCGCTTATAATATAATAGACTAAGAACTTATAAAAGAGCTAGGAATATACTATAGATTAAAGAACTTTAAGTATTAGAAGATTCTAGAACTAAATAGTAAACCTATATTAGAAGAGGTAAATAAAAATATAGTATTCTTATAGTTTATAAATAATAATATAAAGAGGGTTATAGACTTTAAGAAGATAGTTTAGTTCTTATATAATTATTACTTTCTAAGAGTTATATAAGTAGAACTAACCCTAAGCTCTACTAAATTAAAATTTAAAGTAAGAAGTTTAAACTATCTAGGATATTATAAACTAGAAAGAGAAGGATTATAACTAGCTCTAGATATAATTATAATAATCTATAATTAGAAACTATCTAAGTTTATAAAAGAGTTAAAGTAATTTATATATTAACTATTATTCTTTAAAGACTATATTCTAAGTAGAGCTAACTTAACTACTATTTTAAAAATAGTAATTATATATACTTTAAAAGAATATAAATATATAAGAAAGGTTAAATACTAACATAAAGTAATAAGGTTTAATTTCTAAGAAATTTACTAGAAAGTATAGTAAAAGTATAAAGATATAGTATATAAAAATATAGTAGTCTTAGAAGACTTTTTAAAATAATATTATTTAGTTACTAATATATTAGGTATAGATATAAGAGGAGTTCTATTCTAACTTTAGAATAAACCTCTAAGTATAGAAGTAGACTTAAAAGTATTAAAAGATATAGATATTATTATATTTATAAGTTTCTAGCTAAATAGTAACTAAAAAAAGTACTATACTATAGAGAAGAAGGTATTAAGAGTAATATAAGGTTTTAAGAAGTCTTATTATTTTATTATAAGATTAAAATACCTAGTTAAACTATATATAGATTATACTACTCTAATATTAATCTTATATAAAGATAATATAAGAGGAAGGATTATAAGATAATAACTAAGGATTTTAGAATATAACTTTAAAGTAAAACATATACTTAGGAAATAGTTAGTAGTAGTAGATAGACTTTTAAGAATTAATAAGAAGTTAGCTTTTAAGTTCTTAAAAGGCTAAGAAGAATTTATACTATATATAATAAGCTCTAAGAGAATTAAAAGAAAAACGTTAATATTAAAGAAAAGGGAAATTCTAAGATTATATTATAATTAAAGAGATCTAACTTTACTACTAACTTATAAAGACGTAATTTAAGAAGGACTTAATAAGAGATAGGAATAAGAGCTATATTAGGACTTAGTAGAAGTAATACTAGTACTCTTATTATTAGAAAGATATATCTTAAGATATTAAGAACTAATATAAGAAGTAGAAAACATAATAGAGAAGATTACTAATAATAGAGTAAGGTAGAAGGTCTAGATAGATAACCTATAGTATAAGGATACTATAAAGTATAAGATATTAGAGAAAATTCTATAAAAGAGGGTATTAATAGAATTATATAAGAAGGTAATTAGGTTATAAGTAACCTTACTAATCCTTATTAAAAGAGTAGAGGAAAAATTTCTACTACTAGTATATAAAAAAAGAAGAGTTAATAAAATAGCCTTCTACCTTTATAAGGATTAGGTTACTATAGTATTATTTACTCTTTATAATACTTATAGCTACTTTTTATCTAAGCTAATACTAAGATAAGTAATTAGAAGGTTTTATTAGCCTATAAGACATAAAGATATAGTAGAATATTATAGGTTCTATATAAACTATTAGATATTAGAACTACTTAAGCCTTTAAAGAGTTTACTTCTAGTACTCTAGCTATAGCTTAGAGATCTAATAGCGATTAATTATATTAGGCTTATATCTCTAGTATTAAAATCAAGAGTATAATTTATCTATATAATAATAGACTATATAACTAGAAAGATCTAAATAGAATATATAAGAGTAGCTATCTTTATAAATATACTAAGGATTATTTAAAGAAGAATTATTCGACTAATAGGCTAGTTTAGAGTATTATACTTAGATAATAGAAGCTATTTTATAAGAGGTATATTTAAGAAAACTATAAAGGTAAACAGAGTTAAATAATACTTTACTCTAGTATCTTACCTAGTATCTATTAGACTAGTAGAATTATTACTAAAGCTATACTTAGGAAGGCTAAGAGTAAGGTTATAAGGTTTAAAGTTATTAATATTTAAATAAGATAAGTTAAATAATAGTATCTTAAATAATTTAAACTCTAGAGACATCTACATCTATAGGTTTACCTCTAATAAACTATTCTTTAGAGCTAATTACTAGAGATAGTAGGTAGATATAATTATAGAGACTAGGTTAAAGATAGAGATATTAAATATAGGTATTAAAGAAGTAGGTCTAAATAAGTACCTAAAGAGAATAAATCCTAAGAATAAGATATAAGCTTTTAAGAAGAGACTAGCTAGAATAGATAAGATATAAAATCTAGTAAACCGTCGACGTTTAGAAGAATAAACTAAGATAGTAGCTAGGACTAAAATATTAAACCTAATACTAAAAACTAGAGACCTTATTCTACTTAAAAGGCTATAATAAGACTAATAAAAGTCCTATAAGTTAAAGCCTTATTAGATAAGACTATATAAAGTAGGTAAGATAGAGAGGAATAACTTCTCTATATAACTATAAGACCTATATTTAAAAGAACCTTTAAGTAAATTTTATATAAACTATATAAAACTTTTTATAAAGAGAAGAGAATATAAAGAGATAATAAGATCTTAGAAATCGATTACCTAGATAAATAAAGACTTATAACTAATCTTAAAGGAATATATAAAGATAGTTAGAGAAGAGAAAGAGGAGAGGAAGAGCTAAATCTAATAAGGAATAATACTTAAATTTAAATAATTAAGAATTAGTAATCCTCTAAATAGACTATATATATATAAATCTTAAGAGGTAACTAAGAAGGAAATAAGAGACTTAAGGTATAATAAGTATTAAAAGAAGAAGAGTATAAACCTAGATAGCTTAGAGAGGAGTCTAGGTCCTTTTATATAAATATAAGAGAAGTAAGAGAGTAAGAGAGTACTAGTAAGAGTATTACTTTAAAAGATAGAAGAGAGAGAAGAGTAAGAGATAATTAGAAACGTAAAAAGAGCTAGATAGAATAGAGATAGTATCCCTCTTCTTATATTTACTTAAACTATTATATACTATTATTAGTAGATATCCTAATATTAAAGAAAAGAGAGAGATATTTAGAAGCATTAGTTATATAAGGAAGTTATAATACTAGTAAAATAGAATAGAGGAGGAAAGGCAAGTAAGTATAATATAGAAGATAAGAGAATAAAAAAAGTTTAATAAATAGAAAGATTAATAATATAAGAAAGAAGGACTAAAAAGAGAATAAAGAGAAAAAGAGAGGAATTAAAGGTAAAGTTAAAGGTAAAGTCGAAGAAAAGTAGAGCCTCTTAAAGTATAAAGAACCTCTATACTTCTACTTCGTTATAACAGTACGAAATATATACAACTATAGTAGAGGTATATAGGAGTACGTATAGTAGAATAACGTATATAGATACTAGGCACTAATATAGAAGAAAACAATAACTGTCCTTCTTCTATACCGAATATAAACGTCTATATATAAGAGTTTAGAAGCTTCTAAGTTCTAATAATAATAATAACCGAGCCTTATCTAATATAGCTAATATAAAATAATAAGAGCTAAAAAGCTAAATATATAATATCTAACTCTTAATCTCTTCTATATATAAATATCAGATATTAATACCTTTAGTACTTCGCTTATATAAGTATTAGTTATTTGTAATCTTAGTCTTAGAAGTATTAGAGGTATTAGTAGTTTTACGAATACCGACAATTTAGAATAGTACTATTATATAATAATCTAGAATAGCGTACTATTATATTCTCTCTCTTTTAAAAAGACTCGTTCTAAGTCTTCAGTTATCGATTAGTATAGTATTAGGTCGATTAGAGTATTATTTATCTTTTTATTATAAAGAATATAACTTGTCTTACTATTATAGTATCTAGTAGTCGGAGTAGAGTCGGTGGCTAGTAGTATTATTATTTAAGAGCTAATCGCTCTTTATTTACTACTATATACTATATAATAATAGAATATAAACGAAAGAGAGGCTAATAATTAACTATTAGGTAGAAAGCGGTACGCTACTATAGAGTTATCTTGTTCTTACTATTATTATATATTATAATAGTAATTATTAAGTAATAAATAACAATCGTAAAGTAACAGCTATTATTATAAGTAGTATATTAGTAGGCGACTTTTCTCTGATTCTGACTTCTCTTTTTCTTTTTATCTAAATAATATAAATAGTAAGAATACTCTCTAATTAGATATATTCTTATATACTAACTTATCTCTTAGAATATATATATATATTATATATATATATATAAAAGTAAGTTCTTCTCTCCTTAATTAGACTTGATTTAGAGCTAATCTAATATAGTAAAATGCCTCTTCTATATCCTCTTAATATGCTTCTAGCTGCCTACCGAGTCTACTACGTTTAGTACCTTCGGGTAAAATCTTAGAATAGAGATTACGTATATACTTTTAAAAAGCTAAAGTTAAAGAAGTATAAATACTATATTAAGTAGAATACTATATACATCTTAGTAAGTTTAATCCTAAATATATACTAAATTTATTCTAACTTAGGTAGTTACTATAGTTTATTAGAAAGGAGTTTAATAAGCTTAAGAGTAAGAAGGAGAAGAAGGAGATTAAGAGAGCTACTAAGGCCTTAGATAAGGTGTTAGTTATTACTAGTATAGTAGTACTAAAGAATAGTTTAGAGGTATAGTTTACTCTTTTAGAAGAGACTTAAGCACTTTACGCTAAGGTTATTATAAGTATCTCTTACTTATTAGAGCGGTTTCGGTTACTAATATTTAATAGTTCTTATATTATACTATAGAGAGTAGGACCTTTGTTTAAACCTAGGTTTAGGTCCTCTTCGAGGCCTATCTAAAGAGTTTATAGGCGTTCTCTCTAAAGCCGGTTACGAGAGGTCGCCGAGGTAAGAAGCGTTCTTATAAGAAGGAGGTAGTAGAGGAAGAGCTAATTTAGGCTTCTTATACTTAAGAGAGTAGAGAAGAGAATAATAAGTTAGAGAAAGGAGAGGCTACGGCCTAGAGAGAGTTAGTAGGCTCTATTTTAGTAGTAACTCGGTCTTAGTTCTTTACTTTATTAATTTTAAACATTCCTATTAGTTAGTATTTTATCTTAGGTTTTTATTATAAGTTCCTTATTAAGAGTAACTAGAATTAGAGAGTATTAATAGAGTTTTATAAATTAACTCTTTTACTTAATTCTTATTTAATTCCTATATATTAAGCTATTTAGAGAGGTGTCGAAGTAGTTCTAGCTCTTCTAGATATTTAGTATAAAAGTCTCTTAGATGATATAGTAAATCTTAAAAATTGTCTATAAGATACTAAGTAGGATCTAAATCGTAACTAACTTTATAGATATTTATAAAAGAGACTTCGTTTCTAATCCTTTAATATTAAGTATAAGCATTCTTGTCTGCTAAAAGAGTGTAGTCTAATCCTGTCTAGTAGGTTAGAAAAAGTTTAAAGTTTAAAAAGTTTAAAAAGTATAAAAAATTTAAAGTAGAGATAGAAGCGAATTTAGAAGAGAGTTAGAGACGAATATTAAGAGGTAACGTTATAGATAATAGTAATAACTTAGTTAAGAGCTTACTTTAAGAGTATACTTATTTATATCTGATTTAATTTTAAATAAAACATCTAATATACTAGATATAAAAGAAAGTAAGTTCGTCTAAACTAAGGTTAGCGGGGACTTAGAGTAAGGTTAGAAACGAAAAAGTTAATAATGTTATAGATAGTAATAACTTAGCTAAGAGGTTACTATCCTTTTAAGAGCGTACTAATTTGTATCTAAGTCGAGTTTTAAATGAAAAAGAAACTTCTAGTATAGCTAGAAGTAAAAGAAAGTAATAAAAGTAAGAAAGACTCTATACTAGAGTTGGTAAGGTTTTAGCTAGTTAAAATAAAAGAGTTATTACTAAAGTTGTTAAAGTTAAAATTGTTATCTAACGTTTAGGATAATAATAAGAGGAGTTTTAGCTAGTTAAATAAACTTGCTACTGAAGTTATCGTATTATCTAAGTAACTATAGATAATAAAAGAAATAGTTTTAAGTATAATATTTATTAGTACTATTATATGAACTGTGTTACTTAGGCCTATAGGCCGCCTTATTCTTTTTAGAGTACTTAAGAACTTATTCATCTTCTGATTCTGATTCTACTTTCGAAGTAGAAGACGATTTACTTTTATATTATAGGAAGTTTAGAGCTAAACTAGATAAGAATAGAGAAGTATTCTTTTAAACTAAAGTACTAATATTAATAGGCGTAGTCGTTTCTAAATATTTAGTACTTTAGTATTCTTTCTTATCTATAGCTAAAAGATTATTTACTATCTTAGTAAAGTTATAATTCTAATATCTCTTAAGAGTAGTAGACGCGTTTTAAAGCTAAGGTATAATCTTATTTTATTCTATATATAAAAGAACCTTTCTAATTCTAGTATCTCTCTAAGTATAGCTATACTTAAAAAGTAATCTTTTGAAATTAGTAAAAGTTTCTTTAGTATATTCTTCTCCTAATTCTACTTCCTTCTCTTTTAACTTCTATCTCTTTTAACCTTTATACTAGCGGAGACTTAGTCTATAACTGTAGTCTTTTTTAAATATTTGCTAGTAGAGGTTCGAGGAAAGTTTTAGAGTAGAGTTAGATAATATTCGGTTAAGAAATAGTAATAACTTAGCTAAGAGCTTACTTCTAAGTTTTTATCTTAATAGAAAGCGTATTTTAACTAATTTATATCTAACTCGAGAGTTAGAAAGTAGTAGAAAGTTTATTAGAGGTAAGAGCTTATAAGCGAAAGAGGTCTAAACGTAGGCTTTGAAAAGTAAAGAAGGGTTTGAATAAAGGTTTGAAAGAGGGTTAGATTAGTAAGAGTTTAGAGATAAAGTGTTTTTTTTTTTTAAGTTATTAACTTTGTAGTTCGCTTATGATTATTTCTATCTTATTTAACTAATTGTTTTATCTTTTGTTTTTATACTACTATCTTATCTATATATTATCTATATTTAAGAAGTCTTGTTTATTATTTTGTTAGAATCTTCTAGGTCTTAGTATATAGATATAGATTAGAGAGGGTTTAAAGGGTCTTTTGAAAAGAGGTATAGCTCTAGAAGAGAGTTATTAGAAGGTATTAGAGGTAGCTACTTATAGCTAAAAGAGATATAAATTTAAGCTTAGAAGTAGAAGAGGGTTAGATTAGAGAGAGTTTAGAAGCGAAGTATTTTATTAACTTTAAATTATAAGATTACTTATCTATCTTTCTAGCTTAGCTAGCTGATTTCTTATTTCTTAATTCTCTACTTCTAAAGCTTATATAACTAACTATATCTAGTCTATATTTAAGAAGTCTTACTAGTCTCTTTAACTGTTGTTTTATTAGAATCTTCTTAATCTTAGTATATAAGTGTTATTTAAGTAGCTTTTAAAAAGAGAGGTAGTCTTAAAAGAGCGTTTAACGCTTTATAGTAGAACTGAGTTTAATATTTCGAAGATACTAATTTAGAGAGAGAGGGAGGTAAGATTAGATTTAGAAGCCTTCTAGATAACTATTATAAGTTGACTTATTTACTAAATCTAGGGCTATTAGGACTCTTAAGAATACTTAGCGTATTCTAATCTTTTGATATATACTGAAATACGATTTTTACTAGCTGTTTATATAGATACTAAACCCTAGTATTACTAGCTATCTAAGTAGTCTTTGATTATCTAGCTATTTAAGAATACTATTATAATATTCTAAATTAAGTATAAATCGACTTTTAAATAAAGAGTAGTAATAAGCTTAAAAAGAGATATTATTAAAGCTATTACTAGTAAAGAAGAGTTATTATTTTTATATAATAGTATAAAATATATATAACTATAGTAGAGGTATATAGGAGTGTATATAGTAGAATAACGTATATAGATACTAGGTACTAATATAGAAGAAAATAATAACTATCTCTCTTCTATACTAAATATAAACGTCTATATATAAGAGTTTAGAAGCTTCTAAGTTCTAATAATAATAATAACCGAGTCTTACTTAATATAACTAATACTAAATAATAAGAGCTGAAAAGCTAAATATATAACCTCTAATTCTTTAGAAAGCTAAATATATAATATTTAAACCTTAATCTCTTCTATATATAAATATTAGACATTAATACCTTTAATACTTTACTTATATAAGTATTAGTTATTTGTAATCTTAGCTCTAGAGGTATTAGAGGTATTAGCACTACTTAGAGGTATTAGTAGTTTTACAAATACCGACAATTCAGGATAGTGCTATTATATAATAATCTAGCTATTATATAATAATCTAGGATAGCGTGCTATTATATTCGTAATCTAGTCTCTTAAAAAAAAAAAAAGCTTATAATAAAAATATATTAAAATAATAATTAATAATAAGACTTAATCTAAGTAATAGACAACTTTCTAATAACTTATATAGCCTATATTTAATTAACTAAAGAAGATTAAAAAGATAATTCTATTATAGTAGACGTTCTTAAATTCTTAAAAATCAAGTAAATAAAAGAACTAGGAGATATATAATTAAAAGTCGAAATTAAAGTATTTTAGAATATTATAAAAGTAGATAAAATAGTTAACTAAGAGACTCTTTCTTAAGAGAATAAAGCTAAAGTTATTAAGATTCTTAAGTTAAGAGCTCTAAACTAAACTAATAGAATTATAATACTAGAGCTAGAGAGTAGTAAAAGCAAGAGTATAGATAATAAAGAGTAGGAGATAGATAAGGAGAATAACCTTCTATATAAGGTAGAATAAGAACTAAAGAATATTAAACTCTCTTAACTAGTTAACTATCTAATACTAGACTAGAGCTTCTAAATAAGAGAGAAAATTAAAACTATACTAGAGATAAGAGATAAAAGCCTAGAGATAGGATTCTACTTATAAAAGATAAAGGACCTAAAAGAACTTTTCCTAGCTATTAATAGCTATATTTAATAGTAGATCTTAAAGTTAAAAGAAATTAGAATCTACTTCTAAAGATATAAAGAGCTAAAGATATTAGAGAAGATAATAGAGAAGTTTAAAAAGCTTAAAAAGATAAGTAACTATATAGTTAGTTAGGAATTAACTAAAGTAGCTAGATTAGAAAGAGAATTAATTAATATAGTATTATAGATTTTAAAATACTTAGTCTAAGGTTATTATAGAGTAGGCTAGTATATTCTACTTATTAAGATATTTAAGATATTAGATATAATTAATTTAGCTAAAAGAGAGTTAAAATAGCTTATAGTATACTAAAGAACTTAAGAAAAGTTATAAAGTAATATAAAAGGTTAACTTTAGGCTTATAACTATATCTTAATATAGCGTATCTTAAAATAGTTAATTATCGTTAATAAGAAATATAAGAAGATCGATCTACTAGATAATATATTAGTAGTACTAGATAGAGTAGAATTAGGTATACTATTAGTAGGAGCTTATATAATACTAGACTAATTCTATATAGTATATATAAAAGTATACTAAGAAGAGTTAGCTATTAAGTATTAAGATAATTATAACCTTTAAAAAAAGGTCTTAAAACTAAATAAATAAAAGTTTAAGTAAGTTAAAGATATTAAAATATACCTAGATAAGTTAAAAGAAAACCTAAAAATATATCTATAACTAGGTAAAGAGGATTTATAATATTAGAAGTCTAAAAGTTCTAAAAAATCTAAAAGCAAAATTAACTTAGATAAAATACTAGTAGAATAAATATTAAAGAAGATAGTAAGAATAAAATACCTAAAAGTAAAAGTATTAAAGAAAAGCTAAGTAAGAGTCTTAGCTATAAAGATTATAAAATTATAATAGTATTCTAATACTCTAGACTTTAAAGAAGAAGATATATTAAATACTCTAATAAATACTAGTAAGAAAGAGTAGAAAGTAGTTATTAATAAACTTAAGTAAAAGAGTATAGAAATATTTATTATAGCTCTCTTTTTAAAGCTTAATAAAGAAGTAAAAAAGAATAGTTAGTTAAGACTAGTAGAGCTTATATTTAAAATAGTTAAAAGAAAGGAGATAGAAAGACTTTAAGTAAAATAATATAAAAAGACTATAAATAAGAGATTAAAGAAAGAGAATAATAAGCTATTAGAAGGAATAAGTAACTAAGTAAAGAAGAGTCTTAAGAAGGAGGTATCTAAGGCTTTAAAAGATACTAGAAAGAAACGAAAAATAGACGTAATAGTTGTTAACTACTCTTTAAAGAAGATAAAGAATAATATAAGACCTTTATATAAAGTAGAGTTAGTAGTTTAAAAGAATAGAGAGCTCTAGTATCTTAAAAAGGGGATTAAAGTTATAAAAGATTTAGTAAAGGTAAGATTAATCTAACTAGAAGAGAGGTTAAATTTAAATAGAGAATAATTAATCTTATTTAACTTTCTACTAAACCTTAAGAAGTAGATAAGAGCCTCTAAAGTCTAGCTAATAAGAGAGCGTCTATTAGTAAAATACTAGTAATTCTTCTATAAGTATATAGACTTCTTAGTAAAGAAGATTTCCTTAATAAAAGTATTAGAGATAAAAAGAGAGAATACTAAGAATAGACTAGTAAAGGAATATAAAGATCTATTTAATATAAGAGGAATATTAAGAAAGTTAATCTAAAAACGTTAAGTATTTAATAGAAAGAGGAAGTTTAATTAAAAGGAGAGAGAAGTTAAGAAGGGATTAGAAGCTATACTAGTAAAACATTAATATATAATAAAGGTATATAAAGACTTTAAAAAAGAAAAGATTAAGTAGAAATTAAAAAAGAAATAATATCTTAAGAAGATTATTAAGAGAGGATAATTCCTAAAACAATATTATAACAACTAAATAAAGTTTTTATACTAGTTATAAAACAAGCTTCTAAAAATAGCTAAGGTAATATATAAGATAATTAATAATATAGGAACGCTAGAAGAGGCGTAAGAATATATAAGTAACTTTTAGTATAAGATCGAAGTATAGAAGAGAAAAAGTAAAGATAAGACTACTAAGTTAGAGGATATCTTAAGTAGAGACTTTCCTACAACTTATTACCTAAATAATATAAGTCTATAAAGTAACTAATTACCTAGAAATTTCAAGTACTAAAGTACTATTAGAGGTAAAGATATAGAAGTTTATAGTACCTTAATAACCTATAATAAGGGAGATAGAGATATAGGAATAGGAGTAGATTAAGAACTAGGAGATAGTATATTAGATATAAGGTTTAATATACTAGATAATAATATTATTCCTATAGCTAATAGAGGAGTAAAGGAGGAATAACTATAGGAATATAGCTAAGAGAAAAGAGTATTAAATTTAGTCTTTTATTAAAGGGAGAGAAGGCTTTAAAGAGCTTAAAAGATAAAAGAAAAAGGAATATTACTAGAGATAAGAATGAAAAAAGGAGATTTATATAGAATAGATAATATAAGAGATATTAGATAGGATAACCTAGAAGAGAGATAGTAGAATATCTTCTATATAAGGATATCTTTATAGATAAAGCATAGAGAGAAGGGAGTATTACTTAGAGTTAACCTCTTAGAGAGGGAAGAGTTGTTAGTACTATATATAATAAGACTAGAAAGCTTAGCAGCATATACTCTAGAAGATAGTAATACCTAGATAGCTTTATCTAATGTAACCCCTATACACAACAGCGCGTACGTCTTTCTTGCCCGAAGAATGAGTTATATAGGCTCTGAGTCCCATAGATTCCCTCGTGTAATAGTATTTTATCTCTACACCTGTTTGAAAGCTTGGCTCCTGTGCATACAGGTTATGAAGAACCATCCTATTACTACAACAAGTAATTTAGGGCAATTGTACGAGGAGTCTAGAAGAATCGAGAAATCTAGCATCTGATTCCCGATCCATTTTCGTATGATTTCTATTAGTGTTCATGTAGGACGGTCCAATTGTCGCTCTTCGGCAGTTACCTACCTTGCTACAGACTGTACGAGACAATTGGAGCAACTGAGGTTATTACCCGAGTTAGTTTATAAGAATCAGAGTTTAGAAAGTTGATACCTTACTTCTCCCAAAACGTCTCGCTAAAAATCGTATATTAGGACAGAAGGGTGACGGGGAGCACTGATAAAAAGCGGATCGGAGTTCATAAATGTACATTTTCGGCAGCGAAATTGTTAAAAAGAATGAGGGTGACTCCCTATGTCTTTTCATAGTACGGCGGTATAAATTTCCTTCCAACCACGCAAAAAACCCAGCAAATGATTCATCATGCATCAATAAAACCCTCCCCCGCACTCTAAACCCATACCCTCAAAAGCAAAATCAAAGTCCAATCCAGCTCCCCTGCGTCCAATCAATACTCCCCAACCAGTCCATATCGCCCAATCCATCCCCCAAGTCCCCATTGATCTGTAAAAGCGCTGGATCAAACGCATTGCCATCCCCACTACCCGCACCTTGATTTTCCATCATCATGACAATATCCGGTTGAGGATCTAGTACGTGATCCAATACCTTCCTCACGACCTTTTTCAACCGACCGGCTAATTTGAAGTTACCATCCGTGGGACGAATCCACTCTAGGAAGCCGATGAAGAGAGTGAGTTTTTGGATTGCGTCTGAGCGGGAGAATGTTGCGGATTGGGACTGTGAGTTTTGGGATTGGTTGTTAGGGGGCGACTTTGCTCCTTTGAGGAGTTCAACGCAGATCACCCCTGCACTTGGGATACCGTAGAATGTTATCTTAGCAGCATTAGTATTCTCATTCAAAGGGGATCGATAGAGGGAAAAAGGAAACAACATACAATCCAGTCGAAGTATGATGTATAAGGCACGAGTTCATCTCTCCTCATCCAGAACATTAATGCTAGTTCTAGCGTTTCCATGGCCGTGGAAAGGAGATTTGGTGAGTTTGGAAAGCCACGAGCCGTGGCGACTCGTTCGATGAGGAACAGGTTTTGGAGATAGTCGAGTATGATGCATGCCTGTGAAAATAGGACACGGCCAGTGCTTTTCTTGGGAACCTTTCCTGGGCCATAGTAGAGAAGTTGTTTTGGGAGATTGTCTAGAACACGCTGACAACGCTGATGGAGGTCCCTATGAATCATGAGCTTTATCATACGCGAATAAGGCTTTGGGACATCATACGTTATGTTTCTCTCGGCGATGAAAACATTTACCCCCAAGGCCAATTCCAGAATCTCTTCACGGATGACAAAAAGTTGCCATGTTGCTCGGGATATAGTGACTGGGTATATCTCTCCCTCGGTATTCCATCCACTCGCGTCCAGTTTTACGATTTCGGCAGCGAGTTCTTCCTGCGGTAAAAACAATTGTTCTTCGGAAAGGTCCAAACAAGGTTGCAAATCGCAATACAAACGACCAAGCATCGGTGGTATGCCATTGAGTGAAGAATCCGATTTATCCACGTAGTAAACATTAGAGAACAGCCTCCTTTTGTACTCGGAAGCAGTCGTAATTTTGGTATTGTCGTAGTCTGGAAGTCTGTGGAGTCCAGCTGTGATTGCAGTTGTCACCATATCTCCATGTCGACATCTCGTCAAATAACCTGATAATGTAAGTTATAAATTCTATTTGAGTAGAGGATTTACTTACTATCGTAACCGGCACAATTGCTCTCTAGAAGATGAATGCTGTAGCTCAAAGCCACCACAATCTCATTGACCGTCTCGGAGAGATGGCAATGTTTGCGACAAACATCCGCACATTCCGTCATCCTCCACGCTGTCTCTTTTCTGTTCCTGTCGAAGTTTTCAGGTACCTTGAAAACTGGATCCGAGTCTTGCAACGTAAGGTAAGCTCTCCCAAAGAAGCAAAACAGCAGTCCCAGCATTTCTATCCGCATATTTGGCCCGGTAAAGGTATCAAGCCATTCCATGCCGTCCTCGGGTGTTGGCTGCAAGGGACGCTCCTCGTTCTCAAACAAGTGATCCGCGAAGAGACCTAGATTATATTGTTGGTTTGGATCGCCAGTCCGTCGTGGAATCAAGAAGTCTGAAAATGTTGACCATAATTTTGAAATGCAATGTTTGATCATGACGGGGCTGAAAACAAGATTGCTTAATACACCTGATGTCTTTAGTAGTATCTCGCATATCTCTGGTGAGGGAATGTTCCAGAGGACTTTGACTAAGTCTTTCCTTCTTATATCTGGAGCCGATGGTCTGTTCTTACCAACTAGATTGTACCAATCAGCTTCAAGAAACATGTAACATAGCAAGAGAATAGTGTGGGCACGAAAAGTCAGATTGAATTAGAGGACATCATGAACAATGAGAAGCAATGGTTCTTACGCAAAGGTTGTCCGAATGGCCACGCTCCTGGATGCTTCCGAGTATTCTCGTCTATGTCCATCAGATCCCCATTGTTGGTTCTATGTTCGGAGAAGACTGCAGAGAAACTTGTAGGTCCATTATAGCGTGCCGACCGTGGATATATTGAAGTCTTCCATCGATCGACATTGGGAAGCCTGGGAGCTATATAATCACGGAATTGGTGATGAGTTTCATGGTTGGCTTCCTGAGGAGCGTCTTGAACATTGCCACCCCCTTGATTTCCCTGAAGGGAGAGTGGGCCAGATAGCGGTATTGATCCTACTGGAGATGGCCGTTGGGCTATCTGATCCATTTGTTGAGCTGGCTCTCGAAATTGGTTGAGCACCTGCAACTCTTCAGCTGAGAGTTCCGAAGGTTGAAATTCTGGTTCTTGTTCCTGAACGGGTGGTCTCTTTGGTGGGGTCATTCCTGCCATTGGGTTTGGATGATAGAGACATTTGTCTGTCATTTTCCTTCGGACGCATCTTCCACAAAAAGGAGCAGTATGATCGCATGCTAGCTTTCCCTTTCGACATGGCTCACAGGCTCGCATCTTCCCATTTCGGCGAAAACCAATGCCATTGCCATTTTCTACTGGAGGCATTTTTTCACTCCAACTCCGTCAATATCGGAGTCGGCGAGGAAGTAAACAATTGTCCAACTAGAAGACTGCACAGTATCTGTACCTCACTTGATCCTCCGCCGATAGCAATGAATAGATGGACTTGGACTCCGGGACTCGGAGCTCGTCTCTAGAGCAACCTGGGTTGTCTGGTGCAGACAGAACGCAAATGGCTAAAAAACGCGACGAACAGCAAAGGAAATGACAGGGGGTATCTGGACTCGAAAGGGTCGTGGATGTTCTATCAGATGTGCTCTGAAAAAGGTGAAGTAATTAGAATTCATGTCGTTGAAAACCCAACCGAGGAAGAGACGATTTGGGTAAGTCAAAGTAGAGTGGGGCACATCACGTGTTATAGATAGTGCCTGGATCTCTGCTCTTGAACCCACCATACCAACGTCGTTCTTCGCTGTCGATTTACGAAAACCCTTTAGAAGAAAACGATGTGCTCACTGAACATTATCTTTGAATTGTTCCGTACACAAAGATATCTATACAGCTAGGATCCGTCGCATCACCCCGCAATGGCACCACGGCTTCCTACAGGCTCATCGGATCCTATTTCCTTCACCTGCTCTTGCAGCGCATCAAAAAACCCAGAGGGTGGATATATCCTTCTCTTCTATCGGTACTACGCTGCTTCGCCCCCGCTTCCTATCTTTTCAAACGATCAAATCCAAGCAAACGACCCCTCTGCTCTGGCAGTATTTCACACCAGTCTTACGACTAGACTCGAAATCGGAGGGAAGATACGTGTAGCAAAGGAAGGCTTCAACATAACAGTTGGCGGAACAAGGGATGCCATCAAACAATATATGCAGGAGTGTATGAAGCACTGGTCATTCGAAAGCCTGGAATTGGACACCGAGGAGAAGCAACGCGACTTTTTCAAACCCTCACCGGGCGGTTGCGCATGTGCCTTTGGTGGTGCTCCAGCGAGTGTACGAGTTGCGGCTGAAATCACACCCATGGGCGTCACGAACTACAGTCCGAAGAATTGGAATGACATTGACATTCTGAATCCGGAGGAGTTCCATCGCAGATGCCATGAGGAGGAAGACATCACTCTGCTGGATGTGAGGAACTATTACGAATCCAGAATTGGCTACTTCATTGATCCGAAAACGGGGGATCCTGCTTTGCGACCGCCTATAAGGAGATTTTCGCAGTGGCCGCAATATGTGAGGAAATACATGACAGCTGGCCTCGAAGGGAACGATCAAAAACTTACACAACCCCAAGGGAAGCAAATATTGACTTTTTGTACTGGTGGGATCCGATGCGAAAAGGGTGCTCGATATATGCAAGAGAATATGGAGCAGTCACCTGGGACAAGTGTGGCAACCCTGAAAGGCGGAATCGCAGCATACCTCACTTGGATGGACGAAGAGATCAAGCAAGGCAAGAAAAGACCAGAAGATTCATTGTTCAAGGGGAGAAATTACGTGTTCGATGCTCGTGGCTCAACATCACTCCACGAGGACTCGGAACCGGTTTCAAAGTGCCACTGCTGCAACAGGCCTTCAGATCGCCTTGGCAAGTGCCGCTCAACAGGATGCCATTTAGTTCTTGTTGTTTGTTCTGCCTGTGAGCTTTCATCGGATCCGAGGTGTTGCCAGAGCTGTCTTGATATGGACCTCGGCCATGAGGAGGGAGACGATACTTCCAAAAAATCCGGACCCAGAACGGTTTGTGAGTGCGAGAAGGAGAGAGAAACGCAGCTCTGGGGCGAAGGGTCCAGGAAGCTGCCCAAGTCGCGGAGAGCCAACAAGGAAAAGAACGCGAGACATGATGCCAAGATTCAAGTGAAAGTATTGGATTGAACGCGTTGAGGAGAGCCCCAATCGATCGTTATTCGAAAAATTGCCGAATCGATAAGTAATTTCCTTGTAGATTCCAGTTCAGATTACCTCAACCCTACAGTGCGATTTTAAGACAGGGACAGGAACATGATAGATGTCATTGATTTGATTCAACTATATCTACAATAGATACAGGTCATATGTACTGAGTAACCGGTATGATTTACGCCAAAAAACAAAAGAAAAAAAGATGCTTGACAAGTGCCTAAACCCCACCCCCAAAAAACGCCAATGATGCAACGCTAAATAGCAATACAGAAAAAAATACAGTCTCCCCAATTCTAAATACCGCCCGCAGCATTGCTAGAACCCTTACTAAACTGCCTGCGTAAGCTATCTCCATCTTTGATCATCTGGGACACCTCTTTCCCGATCTCCACTTTTGCAAGGGACCCGATGTTGAATGCATCCCAGTATAAATACTCGTCTGGGTATTTGCACAGAAGATGACCGTTGAGTTCGAGGAATTCCTCCTCGTTGTCTTCTTCGTCTTCACTTTCGCGGAGACAGGCTTGATAGATGTTTTCGTAAGGTGTGAAACCCGTTCCGAGACCTCTGGCGTCTGAGATTCCCGTATCTTGCATCTGATACTCGATCAACATGTCAAGAATATGTTGCGCAATGTCGAAGTAGAAAATGTCTTTTCTAACAACATTGGTTGGCTTCGTGGCGTTCTTGGCCTCGGGTTGTTCAGCCTTTCTCCTCAATTCCTCGATTTTTTCTTCTTCGCTCTCGTAGAATGTGGGGATCTCTTTCATCCATGAGATCATCTTGTTTTCCATTGCGAAGTTCCAGCGGTTGGTGAGGTACATGGCATTTTTTTGTTGTTCGGCGATGGTGTCTGGTCGGACTGGGAGCGGGCGGTGGGATAGCCATCCAGGTACGAGAGATGGGTCTAGGAGTTTTGGGATGATGACTGGGAATAGGGGTGGGTTTGTGGTGTTGTCTGCTTGGATGGTTGTATATGTGGGGTAGGATTTCGCGAGGTGGGAGTACAAGACGTCAAGTTGGTAGAAAACTTCTTCAACTGATGCGTCGGTTGCGTTGATTCCTAGATCGAAGTCGAGGCTGGCGTAGTTGTAGACGTCCCAGAACCCTAGGGAGACGACGAAGATGGTGTCCGTTGGGTTTTTGGAAGGTGGGTTTTCGGCAATGTAGGATTGGATTTGAGCGCCTAGGTCGGGGAGGAGGTTGAGGTTCTCGGCGCCGATGTGGGATTGTTTGCTCTCTTCGAGGGTGGCGATGTGGATGTCGTTCATGGCTAGGGCTCCTCTTGGAGAACTAGATGGGTATTCATCTGTTGGTTGGGTGGCCGCGTAGTTGAGGTATGATGTGCAACCAATCTATAACAAAAATTATTAGTTTTCCCAACAATCTCCCTCGTCCTCTCGTTTGGAAAATTCACCTCCTCGCAAGTAGTCCTAACCCAACTCTTCCCCTTCCCACTCATCCCACTTTCTGGTCGATCATCCACCCACGAATCACCAAAAACTACCATCCTCACTCCTCCCACTTCGACTTCCTCCTCTTCCGCTACATCCCATCGAAAGATCCCACCGGTGTATTCATGTAAACCCGTTGCTAAGGTGAGAGACTGGAGATGTGTACCGACTCTTTGTCGGGCGAGTAAGAGTAATATTACGGTAAGAGAAAGGAAGGAGAAAATAATTGAAAAAGTAAAACGCCGTTTGAGTGTCGCCATTTGGTGATTTATTGGGTAGTGTTCGCACTATTATTTGGAAAACCGGAACTGAGGTCGGATTTGAATGTCGTCCAGTTGAGCGACAAAAATGAAATCGAGACCTAGGACGAAAGAAAACAAGGCTACTCTTGACAAGTTGTAAGTTGAGCCTCGTGGATGATGCCAAGATATATTAGAGATCTTCGTGCTTCTTCGGTTCTTCCGGGGGGGTCTGCCAAGGCCACGCGTCTCCTTAATTTAGCGACTAGGATGTTGGGTTGGGAACGAGGTGATCGTGTGATTGGGTCGTGAGATGGAAAAGAGAAAAACCATGAAATAATAACAACAGAGGTAAAGAGAAATGAGAAAAGATATATGACAGTTTGGAAGAGGAGTGACGTTGTATTTTTGTCAAGGGAGGAGGAGAGGAAATTTGATGGGCTTAGCTTTTTCTCAATCTTTAACGTCACGACCTCCGCCAGTCGTCGTCATCTGAAGTGGAGGGGAATTTGTGGGTCGGAAGGTTTGATTTGCGGACTTCCAGATTTTTCAAGAGGTTCTCCTGGGTCTTTTCGGATATCGGCGTGGATGGCATCCATGGGAAAGTTAGCAGATTAGGCCTTTTGCAACTAAAACGAGTTCCACAGCTCCAAAATCATCTTGGCTGATGGTTGACCAGTCCAGTTTCCCATTCGTCCAGCACTCCACAACCCCACAACCCCGCTCTCCGCGACAATGCAATGTTGACACAGAGGCTGAGCAGAAAGCTGTCTCGCCGTGAGCCCGGTATCTGACTCTTGATGTAATTTCAATGTCTTGGGGAGTTTTATGTATGGTACAGTGGTACGGATTTTGGTTTTGATTTGGGTCGAGTGAGTGAGTGAGTAGGTAAGTGAGCCACAGACAGGAGACATTGAGCACGCGACCACCAATTGTATTATCCCCAATGCACGGGTGTATATTAATGATTTTGCGTGCAAGAAGGAACTCAGCCTTGTGTGGTACGAAGATGGCTGGGTTGTTACCGTTGGCTCCACAATATCTTTGGGATGAGGGTTCATAAGTACTTACCGGTGCTATTCATGAGTTGGATAAAATCTCGAGAATGAAGAAGCTTTACCGAGCATAAGAACTGTTGAATTCGATAAGCGTCAGGTTAGAACCGGGAACTCGAAGCTTTATTTTCCTGCAAAAGAATGGCGGAGTTCATGGAATGGACAGCGACGGTCGAGCCGCCTGCCGCTTAACCTCCAGCATTGACTTGAAAACATCATTAATCGAAAGACTTCCTCCCCGTTTGATTGAAACCTCCGACATACAAGAACAGTAGTTTTATTTTGTGCTCGATATCAAAAATCTTTTGGCTCGAGCTATTGCACATATCGTCCCACAATATGCGTTTTTGACAAACGCCATTTCCATGCAACGCCAAACTCAAGCAAACCAACAACATCTAGCCAACCAAGCCTAGCCAGACACAAAAGCACTCTATCGCTTCTTGGAAATAACACCACTCGTTCTCTGTAGCTTTGAAGGGGGCGCCGAATCTGCATCATCACTCTCCTCGTCCTCGGAATCAACATCATCGTGATCCACCTCGTCTTCGTCGCCGGTATCCTCGTCTGTCTCCTCTGCTTCGTCGTCCAACAAATTATCATCGTCCGAACTCCCCTCTCCATCAGACTCAGCAATCACCCCATTGGTGGTTGGCATATCTTCTGAAATCTCGCTATCATCCTCTGAGAAATCCTCAAGCTCTCCATTTCGGGCGAGTCGTTGAGGTTTGGCGACTGGCTCATCATTATCACTCTCTTGTCCCTCCACGTAGATAATCCCTTCATCCTCCTCGTCCTCATCCATTCGTAGTCGCTGGTTTTGCATACTTCTTCTAAGCTCAATTTGCGCATCGAGCATATCGAGTTTCCCTTTGAGTGATAAGAGTGGTTGGAGACCCTTGGCGCGTTCCTCAATCACTTTATTCAACTCGGAAAGTTTCTGAATCAAATCCTTTTGTGTCGCAAGATATCCGCCATGTGCAACAAGCGTCCATTGAACCCACACCATCAATGTTCCAGCTCTTCCGGGTCTTCTATGTAATCTTTCTGCGAGTTTTTGTAGTAGTTTGCCTGCGAGCGGCGACTCGAGACGTTGGATGGTATTGCGAACAATTTGGACATCGGTGACATGGAAACAGGATTCGAGGAGCGAAACATCATTTGTCCGTAGGGCTTGTGCGAGAACTGTTCCTAAAGATGTGCCGGATGGAGGTTGTATCTGCGATCCTTTTGGGTAGGCGACTGCACTGGGTTCCTCAAAAGCACCAGCAACATCGATAATCTCCGCATTTGCTCTCACACGATCCCCAAAACTTTCACCGTTCTCCTCCCCATCCTCTGGTATCGGCGCACCTGCATCTGTCATTGCAATATCGTCTTTGGATGTCTCTTCCTCCGACTCTTTACCAGCACTCTCGTCCGCCGAATCTCCCTCCTCATCGTCGCTGCCCTCGTCGCTGGATATTTCTACGATATCCTTCGAGCCATTGGTTCGCGCCTGCATCGTATTTCCACCTGCCGAGACGACCGTTCTCGAATCATTGAGATTTTCTTTCCCCAATGCCTTTGCGCTCTGGTTCACCTTGGGCTGGGCGAGCTTCTGAGGGAGTTTCCGTTTGGTAGACATGGCTGGATATGTGATCTGCGATATCGCGATAAGATTGTGAAGTTGGTCGAGTCCGAGTCCGGTAATCTCGAGTCGCGTCGCTAGGGTTGGTGGTGGTGTTTGTTTGAGCTTGAAGCTATCTGCATAGAAACTTTTCCAATTTTTTTCTGGCAATCGTAATCAGCGCCCGCAATCTGCGTCATCACGTGGTCGAGCTATCTCCACTAAAGTGGGGCTTTGAACTCCCCTTCACCCACAAGCTGCAACTTCTACTGCGCGCTTGCTCGGTCATTTCGAATTTTCCTCAGGCGAAAAACACTCCTTCTGATTTGGAATTGGCCAGTACCCCCTAAGCCTTCTCGGCCTTCTCTCGAGCCTATTTAGCCTAGGTCTGTCTAAGGAATATTCCCCTGGCAGATATTCGTAAATATTCACGAATCTATAAAGATATAAGGCCTTTAAATATATTTACGAATCGTATAAATATAAACAATAAATAGAAGTCTTAATTTAACAAATATTCTCTATTTACTAATATAATATTATAGTACTATATTAGAGATAGGAAAAGTTATTAGATACCTAAGAGAATAGTAGCCTACTTCTTTTTCCTCTTATACTAATTCTTTATAAATACTATAAATAACAAAAACCTACTTATTTACTAAATTAAATAACAAATACATTCATCAATTTCTTAGACAAACCTAATTTAGCCTCCTAATACGCCTATAACGTAAAGATTATCGCCGTAATAGTAACCGCCAAACCTACTACCCCAAAGAAATGCTCAATATGTCTAAAAAATGTTAGTTTCAGGTTAATAATAACTAATTACATAGTCAATTGCGGTCCAGCGTACCGTCTAGCTCAATAGCCATAAAAAGCGCTGCGTTTGACTATCCACGTTTTGCTTAATATCAAGCTTTAATACATATTTTCAGTAAAGTCTTATAAAATAAATTAAAATGAGAAGACTTACTCAGCTTTGTCCTTCTCTATTCTATTTGGGCCCCTCTCCTTTTTAGTCTTCTACTCTACTAATCTGTAAATTTGAATTAGTAGACCGTTCTATCTTACTTAGGTTAAACAACGATCTATAAAAAAGGGGCTAACTTTAAGGTTAATTCGCAAGTAACTGTATTGTTAATCGGTAGGACTCTATCTTACAGAGCAACACGTTGACTTCTAAAAAAAGACAGGTCTAATTACATTGCTATTGTTTATTTTGTTCTGTTTTCCCTTGTTTTTCCACATAAGCAACTAAAAGGCAATCTTCGTGCGATAATTTAGCCTAAGTAGCGAAAATAAGCTATATTGTTCATTCACGAAACCTTGTCTTTTAAAAAACAAGTCCTTTACTTTTAGCCCGATATCATAAAGTCCAAAATCATAAACGCCTAGAACTATTTTTCTATCTCTTTTGACTTGGGGGCTTCCGTCTACCAGTGGTATCCGCAAAAAATTAACAAGCCTATAAACTTAGCTAGAATAAAATACTATGTATAGAAAGAAAGACTTACCAATTCCGATAACACAGAGCACAGGACCTATTAGTATAACCACAATCAGGAAAACGACTTGTAAATTTGCGACAAAGAAGTTTTCTGAAGGAAAATTATCAGTGGGGCGTGGTTTTGCTGTAGGTATGTTGGGTGTTCTGGGTCCAGAGAGTTCTTCAACGGCGTAATCCAGTACAATGGATATGCCGAAAGTAATAGTCCGTTGAAACATCTGTAGAATAGATAGCTTTTTTCTAATAACCGGTTTCCTTAAAGTTTCTCAATAAATTTTCGTCTTCTTAAGTCATGTGCGCTATAAGCTTAGCAGTAGGATTAACTGTTAGCTTCATGAAGTCAGGAGCTCACCAGACCTTTTTCAAAGCACCAACTTCGCCATAGTATCACATCGCAATCTATGCTAGTTGAATTAAAGTAGAATCTAAATTGAATTTAATAAGTAATGTAACTAGCTGGAGGTACTATTACTATACTAAGCTTACACTTTGCTGCACCTCCTTCAAACCCTTTCTTATGAATGATGAATATAAACACCCAACATTTCAGGAGAGCATAAGTTAAACTCAAGTATCAGTCTCAAATCCTTACGCTCTCTGAAGGCCGAAAGTTACAACGTCGTTTCTTCTCGTCTTCCTTCCGCAAGTTTCCCCGTTCAACTTTGTCTAAAAACAAAATCATAACACCGATAAAAAGGTACCTAGCTGAATACAGTTGAAGATGGCATATCAAAGCACAAATGCTTGTATACTAACACCGAATAATAACCCCACAAATAAAGCTAGGAGCAAGGCACGCGCTCGTGCAAAATTGTACGTTTGGAATACAACTATTTCAGGTTTTAGGATTTTACCTTCATTAGTGAGATGCCAAGCGCGATAGATATACTGTCACACGCAACGAAGAGACTGAATTAGATTGTACGTTAGAACATTGCTTTCAAAGAAGTCTTTTTTTAAGCTGAAACCTTATACCAGTGTCACAGTAGTTTAACCCAGCGGCTTCAATTATCACCACTGACATACTTCTCTTAAAGACCTATACAGCTTGAAAGGCGTCACGGTCCGGTCACATAAAAACTGGAAAATGTCCGAAGTACTGCTAAGGGGAATAGAAGTTGACTCGCAACCTAGCCCAGCCTAGTATTAGAGTTTTCCCTCTGTGTCAAAGAACCATGTAGGGTAAGTGGAGACTGTAAGATTGTACAAATAAGCTAGAAGACGGCATGAAAACTGTTTCCCTCCAGGTTCCAAAAATGAGAATGTGGACAGCTCGTCGTCCAGCTGAGCATATTTGAGGTCGCTGTCCCTAGACCTGCTTAGAGGAGGCTATTTAGAAGTATAGAGAAGTATATAGAAAAGCAAATGAAAGAAATGACTGATTAGAAGGGTTGATTTCATGAAGTTAGCTAAAGATTTGGAAAGTGAAACACTTGACTAAATGTTTATAAGGTTATTTAGATCTTAAATGTATATTTCTCGCGAATCTCCAGTGAATCATCCAACGCGTCACAGCTAGAAGTACCTACCACAGCCACAGACTCATTCTGTGGAAATTCGTAAGTGAATCACCCGCCATCGCCCATATCGAGGCAACAAGCGATACCTCGTTGCCTGGTCATAGCGCACCTTTCGGGGTTATAAATCTCTGCCTTTAGTAACATGCATTGAACATTTCAATACACTGTCTTGTCACAAACTCGACATTGCAGCAACATCAAAGCTGGGCATATCGTTCGCTTAGTTCTTGTTCCCTCATCGAGTCTGAGTTACTTGAATTGACTCTGTTGCTTTCGAGCCTCTGTTATTGGACTTTGGGTTCTTTGTTGACCAGAGTATAGTACAATGACATCCAACGATAACAAGGGTGGTCGAGGTAGTAGGGGTGGCGGAGGACCACAACGAGGCGTAAGAGTAGGTACCTCTATTGTAGGTTGACAACACTAACGTAACCCTGGTATAGAACCTTTTGACCAGCGCCGCGCCAAATACAGCTCCTCTCATTGCAGTCCCCGATATACCTGGTGTACGACAACGACAACGACAAGCTCCGAACTCTGGACAATTGTCAACACCCAATACGAAGCTCTCTGATTTGCGTGACACAAAGAAGAACACCCAGGACAATGACTCGATGACGACAACCAACCAGGTAAGCATTTTGGCATACCATTTCCCTAGAGAGACAACAATTAACACTAGGTAGACAATAAACGTAATGCAAGAGGGCCGTGTCCAACAGGGGATTGACCAAGGCAGCAACTTTGATAACGTCTTGAACGATATTAAGAAGAAATTGGATGCAATCAAGATGGCTGAGACTATCAAGGTCTCCGAGGAAAAGAAAACCGAGTTGGCGAAGTAAGTGACTACCACAAACCTGCTAAAACATAGAAACAAACGCAGGATACTAAATGAAATAGTGCTCGAGTGAGATCCAAGCCAGCAGACTTCAATCGACCAGAGTCCAAACCACCGACGATGGGAAATCCATGGAACCAATTGTTTGGTGCCCCAAGAGGTTCACAGCCACCCACAAGAATTCCACAACAACCCGCAAGAAACACACCTTCACTCACACCATTGACTTGTTTTTCCGCGTTGCCTCCCGAAATCCGACTCAAGATTTGGCAGATCGTTATGAGCTGGCCACACATTATCGAGATTGAACATGGTTCAGCTATCCGCAATAATGAGAACTTGTCAGAAATCTGGTCAGGGAACGGAATCCACGCATGGCATCGTGTCTGCCCTAAATCCCGGAAACCTCCCGCGATTCTACACATCAACAGCGAAGCTCGCGAAGAAGCAAAGAAGGTATATGAGCTCCGTACCTTCGACACCATAACCCCGGGTCATGCAGAGAAATACATCTACTATAACCCCGAAGTAGATGTTATTTACCTTGGAGAGGATACTTGCATGCAAACCCTTACGAGGCTTGGCGGGAAATACATACCACGAATCGCAATCCATTCCTCTGGAAAATTCACCCAATGCTGTGATATGGACGACGACACTTATCACATCGATGGCGGTATTAGCCCCATGCAAGGCCTCCATGGTTTCTATCGCCTCGAGGCAGCACGAGAGTCTAGAGCAATTCGAGAGGCCGAGGCCAAGGCTACACGTCGCCCAATGGAAACCCATTGGGACGATCAATGGGATCTCGGCTCTAAGGCTCTCATGCTTAACCCATACACCAACGACAGTATGTTCCCAGGAATTCGGGGACTTCGAGACGTCTTCTGGGTCGTGCAATCCAATCTTTGCAGACCAGAACCAGGAGAGGTTGGCTTGGAGCATACATTCCGTCCTGCGTCGACGAACGGCTTGACCAATGGCCAACATCGGTTCAAGGCAAGAATACTAAGTGATGTCCGAAGAGTAGAGAACCACGAAACCCTTTACAATGTCGGAAAGAACAAGTGGTTGGACGAAAATAAGCCATCTTTCTCATGGGTCAGCCTCAGCGTCCAACCAGCAGTGGAAGGAAAATCGTATGAAGATGGCCTAGGCGTGGCTCAGCGCGTATTTGACTGTATGCTTTGGGGAAAAGAATATGCTCTAAATGGCACGAAGTGCGAGAAGAAAGATGAGTGGAAGACCCTTCGAAGCGTTAAACATGCCACTGGCTGCTACGTTATTATGCAACGCAAATCCTTTGTCGCAGAATATCCCCGAGAGATTGGCTTCAGAGGAAGCAAAAAGTCGGTCGCTGCTGCAAAGAAGATGGTGCTTGATTTTATAGAGTCCATTGATGAGCAGGCGATAACTGTCTACGACGTTGACCAGTCTCATTAGAAGGGAGAGAATGACAGCAGAACCCGGTGCAGTTGATGGAGGATTCGCTGACAGGGAAAGTGTGAGTGACTTTTGAGACGCCAGTCTTTTCAGGAAAACAGTCTTTTGGTGTTATTTTGGGAATGGGGGTCTTTCATGACAGTGATATAGTGATTTTTGATGGCGTTGGCGTTTCGATGGACCATAGGCAGATACCCAAGCAGCATTAATTTATTTCCTGGTAAAAAAGAGAGAACCTCCTAGTCGGCAAGTAGATTGACCATTTTTCGGCGTAAGAATTCTGATGGAGTAGTCAGTATCACATTTTGGAGGTAATTCGATTTACTCCTCTCCTTACCTCAGGCACATATGACGAAGAGATTCCCAAATTCCTAGTGTAAGAGTGAATAACTAGGATGGAATTTTGCATGTTGACGGAAAGAATTGTACAGACGCGGTTAGAGACTTTAGCTGTGGTGCCCCGCAATCTGGCGCTGTACTGTAGTGGAGGTCCCTGTCCTCGGGCTAACAATGCCGGCTGACAGCCAAGCTTCAGGGGGTGTTCCATCCCGGAGCAGAAGCCTAAATTCTCCATACTTTTGATCGGGTTTTCATGGAAGCCTGAAAGAATGGAAAACAGTTTAAGGTGTATAAAACCTTTTAACGTAAAATTCAGGCCGAGATATGGTAAGAGTTTGAAGTCATGCCCTCAGAAAATGTTCATGCGATTCCTTCGAGTTCTCTGACGACCATCAGAGCTAATTTGAAGCAACATCCTTGTGGATACCTACCTTTGCTTCTTTGCTTCTTCATCTTTTCTTTCCTAGGAACTTCAAATGCATCATACAAATGCATCCTGGGAAGTAAAGCTGACTTGCTGGTTACCTGGATACGGATTTGACATTGGATAGAGTTCTGTTCAGCGCAGATTATAAAATCCTACCCTCTAGAGTATTCCTCATGTTTGCCAGGCAGCATCTCTCCATACATAGATATTTAGGACCTTTTGTACATGCTACAAGCAATCTTAGATGACAACCACGATTACCTGGCCTACCAACATGGCTACCTGATTGGAGGAGTTCGAAATCGCAAAACGATTCCGCCCACGGAGGAGACAGATTTTATACACTCCAAATTTCCGAAATGGGACGCAACGCTCTTATTAAGGCAACCCTCCGCATTGACAACGAAGACATGGACTCGCTGATATTGGCTCGAAAAGAAGCTATACGCGAGTGATAGATGGACAAAGAGAGAGACACGATTATAAGCATTGATCGGCTATTGTTCTCTATACGACCTATGGCCAAGGATCGATGAATTATCAACTCGACTGGCGTCTCTCTTATCCAAATACTGGGACTACAACTAGAAGAAGAATACCATCTTCAAACTAATATGCTGCAAGGCAATGACTACTCAATATCAAGCTTCCGACAACCCTTCTTGTAATTTTCTTGGTGTGGAGTTTTAAACTAACATATATGTTTATGATCCGCTGATGAAAAAAGTGTGCGAGACTGTTGAAGTCTCTAAGAGACCTTCGCCTCCCTAGCAGCATGGAGCTGTTTTCGGTTCCCGACTGGCTCGTGGCCTGTTTCTGCTCCAGCTTTAATCCTAGCTTTTAAGAAGACAAACCGGTTGCGAAATTTTCCTTCCGGCCTCAAAGCGATTGTTCCATCATCAGCTCAAGTAGTGGATCTTACATGGTGGAAGTATGGAAAGAAGCATAACACATTTTTGTATCGTGAACTATCAAAGTCCAGAAGGCTTGCCACAGCTGAGTTGGAGCATAAATTTGACTCCCAGATAAGGTATAGCCGCCGGATATATGGACCGGGGACACTGCCTATTATACCGTACACTCTCGTAGCGCCTTATTATGGCGATAGTCTTGGAGCACTCAGAGCGATCACCAGACATGATGCTTGGAGCGATTGTGGATATGAAGAATCTCAGTCTTCAATGAAAGTGCGGAGAGGCGAAAGGTGCGAAGCGATTATTCGCAATTTACTCTCAGTATACCATTTGAGTACGAGTACAATATCAAGACAAAGAATGATGTTTGAATAACCGGGTTTCTTATACATCTGCAACCCCCAATCATGTGGTTAATTCCTCTCGTTGTAGGCTGAAAAAGGATCAAATTTCAAATATATAAGCTAGTATTCAGTAATATCATAATCTTTTATTTGTTTCTTTTCACGTGGGCGACATATATAAAATCCGGATTTTTCTTAGGAGAAGGCTTCAGATATAAAGGTTTTACAACAATTAAGAAGAATAGAAAGTGCCTTTTCCACTGCTTGGAGACTTCTTGCCCCCCGCTTATGGTTTTCTCCAAGGTCTTCACTGGGGCTGCTAACTTGCTCCTTTCTGCAGTAATGTTGCACAAGGTCATGAAGTCCATCATCCCATGTCTTACGATGATCATTGGTTATGGCTTGAGTTCATCAGTCCTTGCTAAAACGACTTCCGGCCCTCAGAGGTCCCAAAAACAGTGCCTAGCTCGCAATGAACAAAAATATCCGTAAATGCCCTTTGTTCCCACCTTTTAGAGACTTAGAGACGAAAACTCAAAATATGAAATATTCATCACAGTTTCCCTGTAAGTCGTACCATTCATATATTCGACCAATCGCGTTCCATCATTCTTCGCTTAACTGCTTTGGGATTTCTAGATTTTCAGACGTTTGAGAGAGCAAGTGAGAGCAAGTGAGAGCCTGAGTATAAGTGCACCTTTGCACATGTGCACCTGCTGGGCAGTCAGCTTCATAAGATTGTTTGTATACTTGAGGGTGTAGTTGTGTCTTATGGTCTGAGATTCAATTTTCTGTAACTTTTATCGAAGGTCACTGGTTATGCATTCAATCATAATATTTTCCATTTACTGTGATTAACCAGCATTACCAACCCCAACCCCGCACTTGAAACCTGGGGTCGACAAAGCACGAATTTAACCCCGGTGATTTGAAGCCTGGGCATTCTGATTTTGGAAGGCACTTTCTTTCTCACCTGCCTTTTTGTAGTATTATGAATAACGTATAAGTCGTAGCACCTCTTTCGCACATTTTTCAGGTCAGATATTTTATTTCTACTTTGCTTCCAAATATTCAAGATGCGAAGCCTCAAACACCTCACTCTGTTCTCCCTGCTCTCAGGAACCTTTGCTGCAACATTCAAATCATGTTCCACCACTCAAATAGCGACGCTCAACACAGCCATCGAACGTGCCACGAGCAAAGCCTACGCTGCTATTGACCATCTGGAGAGTAACCCAAATGGTAGCGATATCCAAACAACTTGGTATGGGACTTTTAGTACCGCAAGGTACAATAAAATCTTGACTGCATTCAAGGTACGCGAATTCAAAAATTGAAAATGAAAATGTGATGTTTATTGAGTTGTAGAAACTTGCCCCCGATCTAGCAACAACTTTTAGTTACGATTGTAGTTGCGTCGGAGAAGTCGTCTACGCCTACCCAGGGAATATTTATGGAGATGTGACGGTTTGTAGTGTTTATTTTAATGAGGCGTCATTGCCGCCTGCGGGACAACATCGTAATCAATGGGAGTAGGTTTTTCCTCTCATACCTTTCCCCTTCATTCCTTCTAGATTTTTGAAAGTCTTATGAGATTCTTAGTGTTATTATCCACGAAGCAACTCATTTTAAAGATGTACTCGGGACTACAGATCTTGGGTATGGCGTAGAAGCGTGCAAGGAGTTTGCCTTGCACGATCCCGAGGAAGCCTTGAGCAATGCCGAGTGAGTTTTCTGGTTTCCAATGAGTGGGTTTTGTGTTAATTAAGATTTTCATAGCAATCATGCGAGGTTCGCGGTCGAGGTTCCCCCTTGGGGACCGTGAGCTTGCGAGGTTAAGGTGTGGGCACGTTCAAAGTACTGGCTACACAATTTGGCAACTCAGTGGAGATCAGAGCGGCTACTGATAGATAGATAGCACTTATGAGAGTGGGTTAGAAATTTTTTGGGATGATTCTTATACTTCTTTAGAAAGCAACTTTTGAGGCGCATATGAGTGAATAAAGATACCATGTATAAATAGTAGCCAGGATGCGATACTCTCTTCCTACGCAATATAATTACTCCGACGTAATAAGTACTTAAATATAGACTAGACTTAGACATCGATATAGCGATACTAGTATTAAGAAGGTCTACGATAATATCTTAACTATTTTCAATATATTAATACTATAAAAATATATTAAGATTATATAACTAGAAACTAGTTACTCTAAGCTAAAAGTTAATAGGAATATAGTCTTATTTTAATACTACAAAGTATTATAGCTACTTATTATACTATTAAAGCTTATATTTAATAGAAGTTAAAGCTCTCTACCTATTACGTTACTTATAATTAAAAGAATAAAAATAGATACTATTATATTTTGTATTTTTATATATAAGCTCTCTACTTATAGCCTGTTTAGCTCGTATATATCTAGGATATATACTACTAAAAAACATAAGATAATATATCTATATATATATATACTAATTCGATATATATACTAATATTTAGTATATATATTTAAAATCGATATAAATCCCTCGTTTAATCTTATATATCTTAGTATATATATAAATAGAATATATACTACTAAAAAAAGGTTTAGACCTCTAGAGATATAAATCTTTTAAAGTTCGTAGATATCTTTTATCTACTACTACTATGCCTCTATATATACTAATATATATACTACGAGCTAAACGATTACGTAGATATTAAGAAACAATTAATAATATATACTAACTTATACGAGGTTATTTTTTAAGAGTATCTCGTCAGATATCTATAAAGAATTTATACGAGCTAAACAGGCTCTAAACTTATTTCTTAGAAGAATTCTAGAAAAAAAAAACAATATTAAAGTACTAAGAGAAGCTAGTTTAGTAAGTCTCTTTAAAGAATAAAATTATTCTAATTATTCTATAAAATAGAGCTACTAAAAGAAATATTAGAGAGAAAGTAATAGTATATTTAAAAAAGTATTCTAGAAAGTTATTTTTAAGAATTAGAAGCATTTTATATAACTAGGAGAAATAGGTTCTTTAGAAATACTTAAGAGTAAACTTTAGTCTTTAAAAAATATAGTCTTTTAAGCTTACTTTTCTTAAATATATTGAAATTAAAAAACTTTCCTTAATAAAATAAAATTAAGAAGAAATATAAGAGAAGTTTTAATAGAAAGAAAAAATTTTAAATTACGTTTGAATTATATATTTCAGTAAGTTTCTTAAAATCATAATCCTATTCTAAATAGATCGGGAGATGAAGTTATTTTAAGAATTTTACGACGAATGGAAAATAATAAATAGAACGTCTAGGCATTTCATTCGAGTAACTTATGTCATGAAATGAAATTAGCTTATCCTTTCCGCATAATTATTTCACGTTTCAAATTTATCAGACTATTGTTTTCGGGCCAGGTAAAAAATCGCATTTCTAGTGGTACTGCATCATCATCCACCCTCGCAGTCCTCTAAAAAACCTCTGTAAAAACCAGAGAAAAACCGTCTAAAACAATCTTAAAAACCCCGCAACAGCAGGAAATCCCTCTAAAACAAGCACAAACACCCAGGGAGAATCCTCTAAAACAACAATAAAAATCCCTATGGTCTGATGGTTTTCGCCATCATGACAACCTCGGGCTTCTTCCACTGTGGGTCGCTCAAGGCGAGGCGACGGATATCGTCCTTTGCGATCTCCAGCCATCGGTCGAGCTGATGGTGCTCGTGGGTTGGATTTCGGTGGTTGGGGAGGACGAGGTCGATCTCATCGAAGCAATAATTGACCCCGAGGGGCTTGGCGGCGGCGGAGGGCGAGGTGACGTTTCTGGCGAAGCCAGTCGAGACAAGAATGAGCTTCTTGAGCGCTCGGAACTCGAGGAGGGGGAAGTAGAGGTTGACCGTCATGTTCATTCTTTGGTTGCAGACGACGTTGAGGTCAATGGCCAAGGTTTCGATCTCATAAATCGACTCGTCCGACATGCGAGCGACGACGTTGGGGAGGTAATCTTGGTGGGGCATAACCACACGGGTGAGGACATCCTGATTCATTGAATTAGCTCTGGAAATAGGCGTATTTTAATGGAGGGGGATTTAAGGGGAGGAAAACATCATGGACTTACGGGGATGGGGGCTGGAACGAAGACGATATCCTCATCGCCCTTGAGGTAGATGTCTCGCTTCTCCGTCTCATCGTCAAATAACAATGGGACAAGCCCATGTTGCGAGAAAGCCCAGGCAGACTGGGAGACCAATTTGGCTTCGCCAATTGGGAAGCGTGGCTGTGCCTTTGACTCTAGGCCTACTTCGATGATGCGGGCTCCATCACCGCCTAGCTTCCAGAAGCGGAATGCAATCTCGTTGGGCATGGTGGTGAAAGAGGCGGGGAGGCGTCGGGCGGCCATTTTGGTGGTGTTGAGGGGGTTGGAGAGGCAGGGAGGCGAAAGTAAAGAATAATTGAAAAACCCGAGGACAAGGGAGGTTCAAGGGCAATTGAGAGCGAGGTACAGCAGGAGGAAGCAGGCAGAAAATGGTGTGTTGGTGCGAGATCGATCTGGAGGCTGGTGGTTGCGTATGGTCAAAGACAAGGAAAGAAAAGAATTCAATTGAGGGTGCCTGGAGAAGTTTTATAGACTTAAAAAGTACGCTAAAATTAACCGAAATAAGCTCTACGACAGCACGACAGCAAGACGCGTCGGTTGACGATGGAGGCAGTTTGAGTTTTTCCTAAGAACAAAGGAAAGAAGTCCAAGCGTCCGATTAGCTTCGTTTAGAGTCGATTACGGCGTCAACAATAGTAGATGGAGACGCGTACAAGGCTCTCATTGAGTGCTGTGAGGGGAGCTGGCTTCTCTGTGAACTTGGGGAGAGATTTGGGGTGAGTTTTGAAGCTGGGGAGTGAGTTCCAACCATCCAAAGACCACAGCATTTACTCTCTCCCAAAAGAATTCAAGCATACCTTCTGAAAACAGGTAAAATTGAAGATCCAAGCAATACAGTTTGTATGTTTGTAGCCAATTAACTGGAGTTGTGCGTTGGAAGTGACAGTTGTACTAGGTAGCATACCCTTCGCTTATTATAAAAGGGGGTCATGAAAAACATCACAAGCACCCTTCACAAATAACTCTTCATAACCCCTGATGTTTACCCCCCAAAACCCTTCATCGCACACAGCATCGCTCTCTTTCTCCAACCATCCACGTGGCACACCCTCCCTTTCCTATTGGCTAAAAGCTTTGCACCAACGCATCTGACTACCACAGGATTCGCACACCTCTAAACCCAATCAGGCAGTATCAACAAGGTCACCCGCCCTCCAAAAACCTGAGGCTTTTTTTCAGGCAGTTCAGCACAAAGCAATCTTGGCTCCAACTGCTTCCAGGACTCACGGAACCTCGCTGAATTACACTTCCAGACCATAGAATGTTTGCGGAGACCTGATTGACTAGCTTCAAACGACGCGTCAAGGAGCCTCATGGAACTTCATTGAAGTCCACGCACCACACCAATGACGACTACCCAATTAGGCATAGCAAGCATTGATCTAGACTCTTTTGGGAAAGCCCTTCCCATGCTCTTGCACCCAGAGGACGGGAGCACGAGGCTGGAATGTCGACTTTTCAAGAGTGTGAGCTTTCAATTGATCTGGTGGCGATGATTTCATTACAGCATATAAACAAGTTAATTATAATTCTGCGAAGACCTGGACAGTGGTGCGTTGAATTGACTTGTGGTACATGACTTTGGATACCGTATCCGAGACCATACTGGGAGCTTGCACCCGCCCTCGCTCCAACACGGCGAGGGAGTAGTGAGATGTTGAACTCGAGCTCGAGCTCGGTTTTTTTTCCTTTTCTCTTTCACCCTTAAGCCACAATTTCTACTCTCACGCATCTCAAACAACTCTACCCCTCTACCCCCTCCATCCAGTTTCTATCAACTCCACTTCAAGTTTCCAATCCTTCAGCCCCAAACACCCCTTGCAACGCACCCCTTAACATACTCCGCCAAACCTTTCGGCTTTCTCCCCGTAACAGCTTCAATAACACCCCTCCCCTCCTCGAAAATAAGCTCCTCCTTCCCCTCCTTAACAAAAGTATCCAATCTACACCAAAAGTCAGCATCTCAACTCATCCCACCACCATCGAACGCATTCAATCAAAACTTACTCAGCCAACATCCCAGCATACCTCTCCTCAACCCCAAAACTCCTCATCCCGTCCGCCAACTCCTTTTCGCTGATGCTCACATGCTCCACAGTCCTCCCCAACTCTTTGGACAAGAGCCCCGCCACATCCCCATAACTCCACAACTCAGGGCCGAGGATGAGATGATCGGTGTTATGAGCTTTCTCGTCTGTTAAAGCGTGGAAAGCAACGACTGCGATATCGTCCGCTGACACGAAGGGAAGTTTCCCGTTGCCGGCGGCGGTGATAATTTGAGAGGTGGAGCGGATTGTTTGGAGATGGTGCATTTCGGAGAAATTTTCTGAGGGGGGTTGTTAGTATGTGACTTCAAGTGGACCTCGAAAGACCCAATCCCAGGATTAAACGTGACAGGAAGAGGAGACACAAGGAGAAACATTTCAAGGATTCAAACAACAGAAGCGACCAGTCGAAACGTACCCATAAACCAACTCGGCCTCAAAACCGCCCATTCGACATCCAGCCCTTTCATATACCCACTCACTTCCCCCATAGCAGGTCCATCCCCCACCTCCAAAATACTAGCACTAAGCAACACAAATCTCTTTACACCATACTTCATCGCCCCCTCAATGAATTTCTTCATCGGCGGTAGGGCATCGAGAACCGGTGGTGCGACGAGGAAGACTGCCGAGGTGTTGGAGTTTTGGAATGGCGATTCGTAAGTTTTCTCATCATCCCAATCAAATTTCACCCCGGTACAGTTCTCGATACCTGTCGAGGCTTTTCCTGATCTTGAGGCTTGGAGAGTGCAGTAGCTTGCTGAGGAGAGGTGGGGTGCGATGCGCGAGGAGATTTTGCCTGTTCCGCCTAGGAGGAGGATCGTTCCTTTGGTTGCGGGTGGAGACATGATCTTGGATCAGGCTGTGAGATTAGAATTCAAATCTCGTGAAGAGCTTTGTAGATGTCAAGCATCAACAAATGAAATGATTCTCAACCACTCACTCCTCTATACATATGCCGTTGGGTTTCTTGTACGATAGCACGTAGCGCGGAGCTCTTTAGCGCGCCATTCCCGGACTTAAGAACTGGGTTCCGGGTCGCCCTAAAATTAGTCCCGAAATTGCGACCGATTTATAATTTGTTTCAAGCCAAGATGAATCTAAAGAGGGGTCAAGTCAGCCTTACAGTCTCCACAAAAGGTCAGTACTTAAACCCACACTTGGAATCCCATCTGAACCTGTACCTGTCTCCAATCGTATTTCGCTCCATACTGATGTTGTCGTTTCCACAGTACTTCCAGTAAGTCTAAAGCTCGAGCTGCATGCTATTCTTTGAGTTAGCCTTGAATCAGAGAATTGGATTCTGGGGAGGAGGCGTACATAAATACCGATATTAGGATCAGACTTCAACTTCCGTCTGATCAAATCCTCCGCAACAAAATCATTAATGATAGCCACCCCCGCCATAAACAGCCCCCAATAAAGTCCCATCTCCAACCCATACCCCTCCGGCGTCTCCCTAGCAATCTCCAGAATCTCCGTAACCGCCTGCGTAACTTCGGGCGTTTGTGGTTCTCGTCCAAGAGGATCGAGGATATGATGAACATAGATGATACAACCAAACATACAGGACTTCGTACTCGAGAACGATTCTTCTTCAAGAGTTTCCGGGACTGACAATTTATGTTCTCTCGGCAATCGTCGCCAATCGTTACTTTGGTCTCGTAGAGCGGGAGGACAGCGATTCCACCATGCTCGAAGTTCCTCCTCAATTTCGATGGCGGATTTGGTGATATACCCTGGGTTTGTTTGGCCCAGCTCGCTCATAGCTTCGGATGAAAGACGTGAGAGTTTGGCCATGTAGGTCATTAGTTCGTGGAAATTGTTGACCATGACGTTGTTATCGTCGTAGTATGGCCAACGGCTGAGTTTCTCATCTATCTTATTAGAGTCGATCCAGTAGTTTCCTTTGATCAATGTCCCTCCGCCGGAGGTTAGTGAGCCAGAGACGTCGAGGAGAGAGAAAAATCGGGTGAGGTAGTCGCTGATTTTTGGGCCGCCACGGAATTGGATTAGATCTCTTGCGCCTTGAAGGTGCTCTAGCCAGAGGGAGCTGTCGGAATGTGAGATCTATAAGAGAGGTTAACTAGATGTTCAATCGAGAAGTTTAACAAGACATTACCTCATAAACACAAAGGAGGAGGCAAGCCCCTAAAACCGAGTCGGAGCGTGCAAGCGTTGCATCCGACAAGGATGCATTTAATTCTCTCAATGCCATCGAATAATGCCGCACAGCCGTAATTTCATGCTGAGGTTGACTCCTCGCAAGATGCGCAGCAGCAAGCGCAGTCATCGAATGTATCAAAGCAGGCGAGGAAGTCGCCAGAGGTACCAGCTCCTCTTGAAACGGGTTTCCCTCGCTATCATTTGGATACGCCAAGAATCGGCAGCAAAACGTGACAAAGTGATGAATATAAGGAATCATGGATCTGTCCACATTCGGAAATTCAATCACAAAGCTCTGTCCGGAAGGCTGGCTCAATTGAAGTGCAGGAATTCGGGATCCGGTGGTGATAATGGAGGAACTCGTGTCTTGATGTTGAAAGCCCTGGGGCATCACTTGCAGGTCCTCACTCCAGATGCATTCTCTTTGAAGCCTTTCGCATCTTCCGCAAGTAGGCTTCAGTTCGTCGCACTTGACTTTTCGTTTTCTGCACGTCAAACAACCTGCACAGTCCCATTTAGTAGTTACTCTTCGTGGGGTAGTGGTGTCAATCTGGGGGCACTCACCGGTTCTCGTCCGCGGCACTGGCGTCTTGATTCCTAAGCCAGGAGCCATTGTCGGCCTCGTCCTGTCTTCGAGGAGACGGGGCTACATCCAAAGTCTCAAGAGTACATCAAAAAACAAAATGCGCATATCACTGGTATGTCGTTGGTAACAAGTGGAGAATTGAAGAGTCTCGAGGTTGGATCTTGACAGTATTTCATGAAGGTGGATCCACCCCGGGGCCACGGACTAAATGCTCTCTTTGTGTCCGGGACGAGCAAGCCGGTAGTCATCTTACTGGCTGCAAACCCTCCCAAGCGGGGTCGAAAAAGGGGGGGCAGATCCTTAGTCACCCATGAGGTGCATGAGGTACGGAGGACGCGGTCATAAGTATGGAGACTACAGGGTAGTGCACTGTAGGGGTACTTTGAAGAGTGGTCGGTGCTCTAAAGCTACTTTAGGAGTAATTTTATTAATATATTTTTAAAGCTATTCCTAACTAATTAAGTTAATTATATACTTTTAGCTTCTCTTTACTCTTTAGCCTTCCTTCCTTATACTCGTTACTCCCTTCTAGTTTAATAATCTCTTTAATATGCCTTAGAATACGCTTAATCTATGCTTATATCTTCTTCTAAGGTATGTCTTCCTAGTACTTAATCTACGCCTCTTTTAATACTTTCTTAGTATTAATTAGTCTCTCTTTTATTGTTTCTCTCTTTATCTAGTACTAAGTCGGCTCTATAGTGTTAAGATTAGGAGAGTTTTCTAGCTAAAGAAGCTTATATATAGTATATATACTAAAGACCTTCTCTTATTCTTAGTAAGTATAAGTAGAGGTATTATCTTCTTATACTAAAGTCTCTAGCTAATCTTTCTTATATTTTTACGTAAAAGGAAGAAGTAAAGGACGTAGAATCTTCTCTTAATACTAGTACTAGTTTATCCTCTCTTATCTCTTTTTTAAAATAATAAGACTAGTAGACTCTTTATACTTAAAGAGGGGACGAAGCGAATTAATAAGAGGTTAAAGAGTATCTTTATAATACTTCTTTTAGTACTAAGTCTTTACTATCTTAATATCTTATTATTTTTAGTCTATCTTCGCTTATTATTTTACGTCTTAAAGACCCTCTTACTTCTCCTTATCTTAAAAGAACTAAGCTATATTCTGTGTTATAATATCTCTTTTATAATCCTTCTTCTCTTTCTTTATCTCTTTTTCCTAGATATAATAAGGCTCTTTTATATTATAAGAGAAAGAGCTCTACTATATAAACTTGCTAAACCCTTTCTACTAACGTATAATAATATATTAATAATATATCTCCTCCTTTATTCTCTATACCCTTCTTCGCTCTCTTATCTCTCCCTTTTAGACTAACGTCTTATTAGTAAAGATAACATTCTTCTAATCTTCTAAAGTCTACTTTTTATAAAGTAAACACTAGTCTAAACGAGTCTTCTTTTATTACTTATTTAGACCTGGTTTTATCGTTCTTTTATAAACTTAGTAACTCTTACTTCTTATTAACTTATAAATAGTACTTAGAGATAAGCTCTTATCTTTTATATAACTAAGAGTCTCTTAAACTTCTTATATAATTCGCTAATATAACTACTCTCTTGTTATACTATTCTTAGTTATAACTTTAAGAATATAAAGCTAAACTTTCTCTATAATCGGTAGCTTTCTAGAGTAGGGTTTATTATCGATATGCTAGGTCTCTATATTTATCTTATAAATCTACTCTCTTTCTAGAGCCTTCTTTTATAGCTTAAAGATAGAAGAGTAAGAGATTCTAGTCCTCTTAGTCACTTATTTTATAGACTACTTATAATTATAAAGTAATAAAGCTATAACTCTTACTTTAATAGTATTCTATCTCTTGCCTTTAGGCTAGCCTAGATGCGAAATAGAGGTTATTATAGAAGCGATATCTATAGCTTATTACGTAATAGTAATCGGTAGAAGAATAGTAGATAAGAGATAAAGTAGAATAGGAAGTATAAAAGTAGAGAGAACAGAGTCTAGAGTATAAGAGACGTTCTATAAATAGGTATCTAGATCCTCTAATTCTAGTCTACTAAAAGGGTCCTCCTCCTCGTTGTCTTCTTCGTTAGAAAGATTATAATCCGAATTATATTCTAAGTTATAATCTTATAAATAGCTATTATCGTTCTCTAAAAGAAGACTCTCTTTACTACTTAAAAATTCAGACATTTTACTAGTAAATTACTAGTAAAAGAAGAGCTTAAAAGATAGACTAGATAAAGAAGATAATAGAGTTTTAATTTTAAAAGAATATATTAAATAATAGTGTTATAGGAGTGTTTATAAGAAGAACCTCTCTATAGACTCGTTAAAATAGAGAGGCTAAAAAGCGGTTCAGAGCACCGACTACTCTTCAGGGTACCTCTATAGTACACTGCTCTATAGTCTCCATACTTATGACCGCGTCCTCCGTAGACGAGTTAGAAGGGATTTACCGACACTCTTGGTAACATATGAGATAACTACCTTAGCAGTAACCCCTAGCTTAGAATACGGTATATAAACAGTAGAAGCACCGTTTTTTTTACTAAACAGTTTCTTACTATTTACTAACTATACACTATTAATAAGAGTAAGCGTTTCAAATTATAAGTAGTAAATTAGTATTTTATAGTAGATTTTTTATAATAATTATATTAAAATAAGTAGTTAATAAAATATATAGTTAAATATTATTTAAGGCGTTTAAAAAAGAAACTATTAATAATAAATAAGCAATTAAAAAAACATACTATTAAATATTATTTAAGTCGTTTATAAAACAATCTAGTTTATAATTTTATATAGTTAGAGTATAGTATATAAAGAGTTTATAGTAATATCATATTTTAATAGTTTAAGAAGTCAATAGTTTAGAATTCTTAATAGTTTAAAGTCTTCTTATTAGCTAGGCGAATTCTAGCTACTCTAGCTTACTTCTAGCCAGCTTCTAGCTAGCTCCTAGCTCCTAGCTCAGATAATTATAAAGCTATTCACAAGAATCAGATATCCTAGTTAATATAAAGTAGCTAATCACTAGTATTAATATCTAAGAAGTTAAATTCGCCTAAGTTAAGTAATCTAGGCTATACTATATTATAAACTAGTACTATATATAATATCTCGTCATATATTCTAATATTAAGAAGTCTAATATATTCGAATTAGCTAGAGAGTTTATAGATAAGAATATTAAGAGTGTTATCTACTCTAGATATATTAATAACTAGAGTAATTATAATAAAGAGATAGGTTTCTAGTTACTTTATAAATTAAGTAGTAAAAATACTATTAATTCTTCTAATTAAGTTTCTATAGTAATAGATAAAGTCCTCTCTATAATAAACATAGCGCTTTTTACTATAAAAGTATTAGTATCTAGTTAAAAAAGCGTAGAAAAGAAAGTATAGTACTAGTAGTACTATAAAGGTTAAAACTTTACTAAGTCCTAAGGTCCTCTTAAGCTGCCTCCTAGGCTATAGCGTATTCTAACCTTAGACCTAAAAAAAGTCTACTCTAACTTTATTAGTAACTATAATATAAATATAAGATTTTATTATATATAAATATAGACAAAAGTAAGCATATTACTTTTATCTAAGTTTAGAATTATAAAACTATTATATTATTATAATATAGCTTATTAAGTTTAAGAGTTACTAAGAGGTAGATAGGTAATAAGAGCCTAAAAGATAGCGCTAAAAAAGGACTTTATAAAATCTCGACTTTTATAGCAGCTAAAAGGAAAGAAGAGAGTAATAAGTAGTTTACTTACTTAAAATTATAAGCTAGCTTCTTATACTAATAGATAAGACAATTTCTAATACTAATAAGGTTATAATAGCTATAATCCTAAGAATATATATTAATAAGAGCTTTTATAAATACTTAATTTACCTTATCTACTTTAATTAGAAGTCGGAGACTAGTATAGTAAAGAGAAGCTATATAGCTAATTACTACTAGATATATATAAGAGCAGTTAGATTAGATATTACTAAGAGCTTCACTCTCTTCCTCTAAATCTATAGCTAGTTCTTATTCTAATTTAGAGAATAATATAGTAAATAAGCTAGAATAATTAGTATAAAGATATATAAATTACTAAGTTAAAGCTAGCTTATCTTACTTTATTATATCTAAAATAAGAAGGCGAGTAGTTATTTTAAAATTAACTTATAGAAGTAGATCTTATTTAGGATTTATATAATTAGTATTATAAATCAAGTTTTTAAATTTCCTATAAAGTATCTAATTAGATACCTATATATAAAGAGTAAGTAGAGGTTTAAAGACTTACTTATATATAAACTCCCTAGCCTAGATAGAATTAATCCTAGAAGTACTATATACTTCTATTATTTAGAAGAAATAAAGTCTAGTATAAGTATTTAGACGAGCCTAGTCTTTATATATCTTAGCTTTATAAATAGTCTTTAAAGCCTTAGCTACTATAATACCACCGCTATTAAAATCTATAGTATCTATATCTTCTAATACTAGATAGCTTAGAATTATTACTACTAAGCCTCTATAGCTTACTAAGGGTAAAGGAACTAGTATATTTCGAGGTATACTCCTTAGATTAAGCTTAGCTAAGACTACTAATACTTTATATAAAGACTAGAATAGATAACGAGATATCTTAACTATAACTTATAAATTTTACCTATCTATAGCTAATAATTCGTCTAAGAGAATAAGTATATTAGACTTAGTAATATATATATATACTATAACAATAGTATTAACTATAAAGTTTTAAGCTTAAGAATTTATATCTAAGGTAATTCTAAAGACTCACTTAATTCTTTAAATAAAGAATAGCCTAATATAAGATTCCTAGAGAAATACTCAAAGAAGTACTAGTATAATAATAGACTATTAGCAATACTATTATATAGAATAAGAGCTAATATAGTAGGCTAGTAATAGAAGGGATTACTATTTAAGAGAGAAAGGAATTCTCTTTAAAAGAGTAACATATTTAACTAAAGCGTCTAAAGTAAGTATAGAATCCTTAAGTATAAAATATATTAATTTTATAATACTATTATACTTAGAGTACGCTAGATTAATTAGATTATATAGTATAAGATTAAGAGCTAGAGTTAAGTACTTTATTAGTAGAGGCTCAATAGAAATACCTATAAACAATTAGTAATAATTAGTAATAAACAAATAAATAAATAAATAAATAAATAAATAAATTACTTACTAGTTTAACTTACAAATTCCCGCTACTAATTTAGACTTAGCTTAGCTTTTATAGCCTTATATTATCTAAGAACTTCATAGTAATATCAACTATTTAAAACAATATCATAGTTAATTATATAACACATTTCCTTTAAGATATTACAAAGCTAGTAAGAAATATTACTCTTAAGAGCTATAATACTAGTATTCTTATTAGCCTCTTTTATATTAGTAATATAATTAAGAATAAAGATATAAATAATAGTTTTTATACTATTAATTAACATCTTAATACTCTACTAAAGTTCTAAAATAGATTAGCTAAGTAACTTAAAGACATCTATAAGATTACTTATAGAAAAGTTAGAATTATAAACTTAGATTTTAGTAGATTACTTACTACTATACAGTCTAAGAGAAAGGGAGAGTATATTAATATAGTAATTATATTCCTTATTAGTAAGCCTAGTAAAGAATAAATATATATTTATTAAAAATCTATTTATATTTTAATATAAACTAAAACTATTAGAGAAGTAAAGAAGAGATATACTTAAAACTAGTTTTTACTACTTTTAAGAGCTTAATCTAGTAAGTAATTAATCTCGGCTATAATATTATAACTCTAGCTTAGTATATACTATATATAAAGTATTAAGAGAGTAGTATTATATATTACTATTACTTATAGTCTCTTAAATCTAGTATATAAATCTAGGACCCTAGTTATTATAGTACTTATTTTAAAGCCTAAATTTACTCTAAAATATATAAAGAAAAGTAATTTAAACTATAGCTTAGTATACTACTAGTTTAAGAATATATAAAATATCATCTTTAAGAATAACTAGTTCTCTAGGTATAAGAGGTTAAGAAGCGCTAGGTATGTTCTAAAGCTAGGAAAGCCACTTAAAGCGTTATACTTTAATAGTAGTAGATCTAAGAAGTCTTCTATATTCTTAGATACTATAATAATCTCTAGTAATTACTAGAATACGTCCTATATAAGTAGTGCCTTAAAGAGTATAATAATAGTATCTAGAATTACTATAAAAGTAATTAACTAAATCAGAAGGACATATAGAATATAGTAGTATATTATTAATAGCCTTATAGTATATAAACTCCTTAGAAGTACTTCTAATAGAAGAATGCTATTAATCCCTCTCTTAGATTTAAGAAGAAAGGTTAACGAAATAACTAAGTCTAGTATATAATTTAGCTCTAATTTCTAGTATAGAAAGAAAGGATTTAAAGAGCTTAACTAGATTAAAGTAATATAGATTCTTAACAGTGGTTTCGATTAGACCTTTATTAGCTATTATTTCGTCTTTATCGGTTTATTTTTCCTAATTTCAAAGAGTCTAAAGCTTATTAATATTTAAGAGGATTAGCTTCTTATATATCTTAAGTAATAGTATCTAAGTATTAAGCCTATACTTAAGAGTATCAATGTTATTAGAAAGCTTCTTAATTAAAGAATAGTCTACTATAGATAATATTTCTTTAAGAGTAGTATAATAAGAGCGAGAAAGTCTAGTAGTTTTAGTCTATAAAGCGAATAGAAGTTAAAAATCTAAGAATAAAGAAAGAGCTTTTTAACGCTTTAAAGGAATAAGTTCTAAGTTATCTAGAGGTTTAGAGAGTAGTAGAGGGCCTAGAAGTAGTAAAGAGCCTAGAGATACTATTAAGAGAGAGGCTAGAGATAGTATATTTATTATTAGAGATTAAGCAGCTATAGTAGCTAGAGAAAGAGTTTCTAGAGAATCTATTTCTTTAATACTTTAAAAGAGAATATTAGTATTAAAATCGTTATTTTACTACTACTAATAATCTAAAACCTTAGCTAGTTCTTAAAGCTAGAAGAAAGCTAGACTATTAGTAATAGTATTACCTAATTTAGAGTCTATATCCCCTTTATACTTAAATAGCTACTTAACTACTTTATTCTTATTTAAATCCTTTATTAATTAGAAAATAAGCTATAGAATAATCTAGAAATAAGACTTATAATAATAGTAGTTCTATTATTATTATTATTATCTAATCTACTAGGAAAATCATAACTAGCTCTAAAGCTAGGCTCTTCTTCTTCTATATAGAGTTGTTTAAAGAGGCCTATTATAGTAGGTAATAAAGTTTAATAAGGCAGAGTAAGCTTATTAGAGTCTAACTTAGATTTACTAGGTCTCTAGACTATATAACTACCTAATATTACTATAGTATATATATTAAGTATATAGTATTACTACTATAGTATAGATAAGTCGTAATAGAGAGGTAAACTAGAGAGGCAAAATAGAGGGGTTATTATAAACGACCTTAAAACTCTAATTTTAAGCCTTATCAACTACCTTATATAATTTTAAATTACTATAACTTTAGAATATAAGATTTAAAAATACTTAAAAGTATATTTAATACTTTAAGAAAAGATATTAATATATAAAAAAATTCAATTTATTAATTAAAATCATAATCCTAAGACCTCTAAAGTTATAATCTCTTACCCCTTTATAAATACTTATAAATCCTAACTTAACTATTCAAAGTTACTTTTAAATTTAACTTTAAAGCTATAAGTAATCTTTTTAGATTATTACTTAATACTCTAAAGATAATTCAAGGTTTCTAGTCTAACTTTAGTAATAATTTAGGTATCTATTTATTAGATTTATTTAGTATAGATAAAATAATTAGCTTAATAGATTTTAACGAAGTATTAAGTGATTTCTACTTCTACGTTATAAGACTAGAAGTATTAGGATTATGTCTTATATAAGACATATTTTATATAAGACAGTTATAGAAATACTAATACTAGCTAGAACCTATTTCTAATTCTAAAATAAAATATATAAGCTAAGAATACTATAAGTATAATAGTTATTATAAAAAGAGGTATAATATAAGCAAAATAGGTAGCTAAAGCAAGAGTATTATCTACTATATAAATCCACCAAAAACTCCATATATAGTAAGAATAATTAAAAAAGCGATAATAAAAAGTAATAATAAAAAGCAATAATAAAAAGTAAATAAGTATAGTAGAGATATACGAAAGAGAAACAAAAAAGAGAGATTAACTAGAACTAGTATTTCTAGTAGTAAAAGGTCTACTAGTTATTCTAGCTAAAGCTAGGTCGATATTAGAGTTAGAGAGAGCTAGAGTAATAGTTTAAAGTCTCTTAAGAGAAGGAAGGTTAGTATTATTTATTTTATATTATAATTAGTTTAATCTAGTAATTAGTTACTTAACTTACCTAGTAAGCCTAGACAAATCCTTCTTAGTCTTCTTAGCTTTCTCTCTAGTAGTAATATTAAAAGCCTTAGTAAAGTCCTCTTATTCTACTTTATTAAATAATCTATATAAAAACATAGTATTATAAAAGTTAAGTATAACTTAATACTTAAAGATAAAGGCTAACTTCTTCTTCTCTAGTATAGTAAGTATTATATTAATATAAACCCTTATTTCTAAAAGTAGCTTGTAGTAAATTTCTATAATAGATAAGTTAGAATAATAAATAAATAAATAAATAAATAAATAAATAAATAAATAAATAAATAAATAAGTAAATAAGTTACTTACTCTTATAAAAGAATTTCCCTAACTCCTCTAACTTATTAAAGTTAATAAACTTACTAATCTTATACTAGATAGTAAGGAAATTCTCCTTATTAAAGAAGGATTTAAAATAATTCTTAATAACAGTTTAAGAAAGAGATAGCTTAGTAAGGAAGAGTATCTACTTAATAGTAGCTTAGTAGTATACCTAGAAATTAAGTAAATTAGAAGACTTATAGCTAAGTATCTAGAAGAAAAGTAAGGCTTACCTTATATATCTTAAAAGTATTACTCTTAAATACCTTATATCTATCTTATGCTTTTTTTAAAGTAAAAGTAACCTTAGTAGATTCCTAAGTTATATTAATACTAGGAAATCGCTTTTTAAAGTAAGCTTACTACTTATTAAGATATATCTTATATAGAAACGTATTAAATTAGAAATCTTAGTCTAGGAGTTTCTATTTCTCGTCATCTACTTATACTTTATTAGTAGGTAGTAGTATAGCTTTATAAGATCTAGACTTTCTCTTAAATAGATTAGTATAAGTCTTATATAAATTATTATAATAAGTCTAGTAAACCTATTAATTATATAATTATTTAAGTAAATAAGTAACTAAGTAAATAATTTAATAAAGAAATAATAAGATAAATTTAAGTATTTATTTAATTAAATATCTAATAAATTAATAGCTTAAAAAGAGTATAATATACCTAAGCTATAGTAAGGCTATTTAGAAGAAAGAGAGGAGAGTCTTTAGTAAAGTTAAATAGGTCTAGATCAGTACCGAGAGAAGTGAGTTAGTAGGCTATTATTTTAGCAAATTAGCTAAGTCCTTATTAGAAAGGGGCTTTTACTTATACTTAGTAATTATTAAGATTTACCTAGAATAATTAGATAACTAGGGTTAGGTAGAGTTATAAATAGCTTTACTCTAGAATTAGTAATACTAAGTTTAAAAGTAGAGTTATAGTCGTACACTAGTTTAAAATTTCTAGTAGTCTATTCTATAACTAGTTTAGTAGATCTTACTACTTACTATTTTAAACTAATAAAAGACCGTAGATCTACTACTTAATTCCGAATCTCCGTTATTATATATAGTAGTTAAGGCCTTAAATAACCGTTACCTAATAAACTATCTCTAAACTATTAACATTTTTAAACTATTTAAAAGTTTAATAGCTATAATTTTACACTGTATATTCTTAATTACTATCTCCTTACTACTAATACCCTTAAACCATCCCCCTATAGTTTTCTAATTTGGCTGTCACTGCTAAGGTACCGGTAGGAGGGTGAACCCTTCAGCTCATCACACCACCAAGGGAAGAGGGTCCTACCGTTCAGCTGTTCACCACAGGTTTCCGGGGAAGAGGGATTGATGAGAAAAGAATGGAGTATTTCCGCTGTATTAGGGCAGGTGCATCAATAGATGCTCACTCAACCAACTCAAACAACCCAGAGGGCCGACTGAAATCACCCCAGTGTGAACTGAAATGAGAGCAATAATAGCTATCCTATACGCCCCCACCCCCAGAGACCTTTGACGAGCGTAACGCGTAACCAGATGCCAATGAAGCCCCTGACAGACTTTGACGTGGTTCTGCAGCGACATCTGTGTTGAGGCTAGTGTCGTTCCAGAAAAATACCTCCCGCTGATGCAGTATGAACACTTCCAATGAGGGGAAATCCTCAGGGCTGCCTCATTTAAAACGTTGTTTGCCTGCAAGCTATGAAGCAAAGCTTATAGTCGGTCGACTTTCTATTTGCCAACGGAACAACTTGGTACGGGAAATATCCCGAAGCTAGCTAGAATGGCTCCGTCGGCATCTCTGCCGCTCTTCACAACAGGGAATTAAACGCGAGAAGCCCATCTTCATTAAAAGTAAAAACGTCAAGCTGGAAATCCAAAGAAAGATGTGGAAAATAATGATATGTGTAATTGTACGATTATATAGAAGTAAATATAGAATATTAAAGGTGCGTCGTGGTTCAGATTCGTCGTCCTCACCGGGTATCAAAAAAAAGGGCTGCTTCAGTTTTCGTTTTTGGATATTGCCAATATCTCATCGCGACGTACCTTTCGCAAATCTGCCGCCTCTCGTGCGAGATATTCCGCGCATTCCACTCTGCTCTTCTTCTCGCTAATAAAGAAAATCCCGACCCAGGGAACAAATATAAGCGCCGCAAGAAAAGGAAATGCCGTCCACTGGTTGCCAGTTCGATCGACGATCGCGCTGGACACAATCGGCCCGATCCATGCGGATCCTTTGGACACTATCCCGAGAAGACTGAAAAACATGTACTCTCGTCCGCGTGGCACCAATTCTGCCATGAATGCTTGGCCGTAGGAAAATTGAATACCATACGAGAGCCCATATATACCGTTGAAAAACCAAAATTCCCATAAATTGTGTAATCCAAATTTATCAGACCAGATTCCCACCATGCCCCAAAGGGCCACGAGCAGACAAGCAAAATTGGATGCTTGTAGGATGGTTTTGGTCCGGAGATTGAAGAACTTCTGAACGTAATATGCTCCAAAGACGCATACGGTAGCAGACCCTCCTTGAACCATGATGAGATAGGTGTTTTGAGTAGCCGAAAATGACACCACCTGGGTCTGAGCAATTGAAGCTAAAGTGATGGTTGTCGAAATGCCATCTGCCAGCAAGAAGAAGGCAACGAGGTAGAAAAAGGTCTGTTTCAATGTCCACACCTGTTTAGCAGCAAACCACATCTGCTTGAATCCAAAGGTCAGGTAGTTGTCGTTCTTTGGGAGAGGTGGACCAGGACGTTTCTTTTCCCATAGGAACCACGGGATGGCCAAAATGACCCAAAACCCAGTGCAGACGGACACGGCAACAGAATATCCATAATTGTTTTGCTCGACGGAATCGTCGGCGCCCACTCCGACGAGGGCGGCGAGTGAAAGCGCGCAGCATAACACAAACCCAACATTATTCCAACCGTAGCTCAAATTCATGATTTTCGACCGTGCCATTGAGCATTTCCTCTCGTATGTTTCCTCGTCAATTTCTTCATTCAGCAATTGTTCCCTCGCGGCTCGTACTTCGGGGAGGTCGTGGGAAAGTTTGGGGAATATGGCGTTGAAGAAGACGTAGGAGGCCCAGAAAGTGACACCTATTTAGCTGTCAGTTGTGCGAATGGAGCAGTGGATGGAAAAGCGCGTACTGCTCAGGATGTACAAGGCCATGGCTGCTCGCCATTTGGATGGTGTAGTAACACCCAAGAACCCAAATTCAAATGCCCAACACAGGACGGAAAAGCCCCTCACTACCCAAGGATTCCAACTGCCAAAATCTGCCAGACTACCCACCCCGAGGAAAAGAAGAGCCTGGGATAAAAACGTCAAGCCGGTTGAGATCAAGACGACGGAGGTGTATTCTTTGGTTTTTTGTCCGCCTCCCCAGAAAACATGGCAAGGCGCCGTCGGATCGACATCGCAGGAGGAGCTACCTAGGGGCAGTACATTTGGATTGAAGCCGGCTTGAAAGATCAAGTTTTGGAAGAGAAGGTTCGAGCTGTCGAGAGAGCTCTGTTAGATTTCCGTCGCTGTTTTTTGCCGGGGGTTCTGGATGGACCGAAGAGAGAGGAGAGGAGAGGCACTGACTATTGAAAAGTACCAATTCCATTATTGGCGGCATAGTAGGCATAGTAGGCCCAAACTTCTTTTTGCGTTGCAGGAGGACCAACGGGTTCGGCGAGATGGGGATTGAAGCGTAGTTCTTGGGCATTGATGGACTCTGCAGGAGGAGAAGAAGAGTCGGTGACGGCGAAGTCCGACTTGCCGAGTTCGATGTTGTCTGAACTGGCGGTGGTGATTTGGCCTTCAGTCTTCTCGGGGGCGACCATTGCTGGAAAGTGGAGGGTGAGGTGTGGTGTGGTGTGGTGAGGAGTAGGTAGGTAGGTAGGTAGGTAGGTTAGGTTACTTTGGATTTCCGGGCATGGCCGTACCCAAAATGGCAGGCAAATGTTCAAACTTTATATCAAAGGGAGGTGTAATATATTCCGCAGGGAAAGGACATGGAAGAGTAAAAGAATTAAAGGGGAGGAGAAAGAAGCCTGATATAGAAAAGACAAGACATTTTATATGAATGCTACTGTAGAGAGCACAGCGACCCCCTCATTCCCCTGGGCGTGCTCTCAAGCGAGCTGAAGGATAACCAACAGACACCAACAGACACCAACAGACACCATTCCCCAAGGAGAAATCACCTCCACCTCCCGTCGGCGGCGTCGCCAACATTGCAAATCTCCTCATCCATTCATTCATCACAAACTGTGGGGTTAACAAGCCGCCTTTTCTGCATCAGGAGTCCCCCGAAGCGAAGCCATGTTGCAGTGCAGCCATGTTTGTGAGTAGCCATGTTTGTGGGATAGAGTACTATCCCCCCCCCCAGAACTAAATGTAGAGTGCACAGACATTTAGTATGGCACAGCGGCCGTGCGATTACATTTACTTAAGGGGGGATAGTAGTGGTCAAAGATATACTAAGTTATGCCGCCGCGGTCTCTTCTTACTTGGTATGCAAGGTATGCAAGGTATGCGAAGTATGCATGCAATGCAGCCTTGCACAATGCCATAACCTGAATGACGAGGCAGTTAGCTAGCCCCGCAAAAAAGCAAGCAGATAGGTAAGGTATTGTGAATATTATCCACCTGGGCTTCACAATTCCATGACATGCACAACGTGATAATTGCATATCTTGCCGAGGGATCGATCGCCAGGATCAGGTCATTTGGTCTTCAGATAATTCTGGTACTCGGTTTTTTGGTTTTTTGAGGATCGGTCGACAGAGGTGGAGGTTGTCACACCGTCGCCTGAATTACCTCATCAGGTGCAAGCTCACCCCTTCACGTGACCTCACGATTCAAGAATGGCCCGAGAATCGCCACTCCTGACTCGGGCCGCGTCCGGCTCTTGCTACGGGAAGACGGCAAACCAAGACCAAATACACCACAACCGCCTTGACAGCTTGGTTGATGCACCAAAAGACCATCCTCCTCTCCTCCCTTTCCGTTTCCTGTGTCTTGTCTCCATCGCATCGCCAGTTAGCGGCCCCTCGGTAGGGTACGGAGGTGCCAATCCCCCTCCCCCCTCTCCCCTCCCCTCACACTGGATCCCCGCCGGCTTTTGCTGTCCAGACCCATCTAGGTAGCCAATGCCTTCCTGCTCCTATACACATTCCCCCCATTCCCCCTCCACCCCACTCCCTTGCGAGAGAACGAGAGTTTCACCCGCATTATCGGCGAAAAAAAAGGGGCCATCCTCGTTTGATATCTCCGTACATCTCCTCTCTTCCCTCATTTATAATCATGGGTCCCTCTCAGTCCAGCTCCGTTGACGGTTGATGTGGATGTCTTTTTCTGCTTCCTCGCAAGTGCCCGATACCTTCCAGATGCCTTCCAAAATCTCTCCCTGTGTGATTGGAATCGATGTGGGGGGCACGAATACCGACGCGGTCCTTCTTCGAGATGAAAAGGTGTTGGCATGGCACAAGACACCAACTACAGCGGATATCCAACAAGGCGTGGAAGTTGCGATTGAGGAGGTGATTAGGAAGGCGGAGATTCCAAAGGAGCACGTGGGATCTGTCAAGATTGGGACCACTGTGAGAGCCTGCTTTTCTTCTTTGCTGAGACTGTAGGTTACTTTCGTATGGCAATGGCTAACGAGGTCTAGCAATTTGTCAACGCCGTCCTGGAGCAAGATTCGAGCAAGTTGGATCAAGTTGCCATTGTTCGATTGTGCGGCCCTCACTCTCATGGTTCCCCACCCTTTGTGGATTTTCCACCGGCTTTGAGAAATCTAGTCGAAGGTCATTTTGGTTACGTTGATGGCGGCTATCAAGGTATGTTTGTTTCCAACGCAGGCTAACGTGGATCCTAAGATGTCCACTTGGAAACTTACTGCTTTACTTCATAATCAAAACCCCGTAGACTGACTTTCTTAGTCGACGGTACCCCCATCCTTTCTCTCAATGAGAAGCAGCTACAGGAACAAGCACGCATTATCAAATCCAAATCCCTCAAATCCATCATCGTCATCGGAATCTATTCCCCTTCAAATCCCGAACAGGAGCTACAAGCGAGAGAGATCCTGCTATCAGAATTGGGCCCGGGCTACGACGTCTCCTGTTCTCACGCAGTCGGTCGACTAGGCTTTCTCGAGCGAGAAAATGCAAGTATCATCAATGCAAGCTTGCGGCGTTTCGCCCGACATGTAATGGCAAGATTTTCCTACGCGGTTCGCCAATTGGGCAAGTGCAATTTATATATTGCATTGAACGATGGAACTTTGAGCAAAGCGAGAATAGCAGCGGAGCATCCAGTTCGATGTATTTCATCTGGTCCGACAAACAGTGCTCGTGGTGCTGCTTTTTTGGCAAAGTCGCATACGGTGAATGAAGCTGATGAGAGAGAGGTTTTGGTTGTTGATGTTGGCGGGTAATATCTTCTCACAAAATTTCTGGCTTGGAGGTTAACACTTATAGTACTACTACTGATATCTGCGCTTTGCTAAAGACGGGTTATCCTCGACAATCAGCGGCTTTCGTCAAAATTGGAGGTGTCCGGACGAATTTCACCATCCCGGATGTTCACAGTATTGCCCTCGGTGGAGGATCATTGATCCGCGAGAAGAAATCAAGAACCTTAGTTGGTCCTGACTCGGTCGGATCGAAACTAGAAATCGAAAGCATTGCATTTGGGGGCACAACTCTAACCGCAAGTTCCCTCAATAAATATACGACGACCCCATTCCTAATCTTGATGATTAGGCAACTGATTTTGTTCTAATGAACGAACACACCGAAAAAGCCGTAACACAAAACGTCAGAATCTCCGGCTTACAAGAAATCGCACGAGCGATCGAGGATGCCATCGATCTGGTCAAAACCAAACAAGGAGACGCAAAACTCATCCTCGTAGGCGGCGGTAGTATCATCATCGCCGACCGCATAGCAGGAGTCAGCGAAATCCTCCGACCGAAATACTTCGAAGTGGCAAATGCCGTCGGAGCCGCCGTATGTCCATCCAGCCACTTACCTTTGGTGAAAATTCTAACAGACCTCTAGATTGGAAAAATAAGCGGGACCGTGGACAAAACTGTTGTGCCACAGGACTCGACAATCGAAGGAGAGATAGAGAAAGCAAAAGTCTTGGCTACGGAACGTTGTGTTGCTGCGGGCGGGAATGTGAATACGATTGAGGTTGTGGAGATTGAGGCGATTCCGACTTCTTATGTTACGAATGGGGCGACGAATATCAGGGTTCGCGTCGTGGGGGATTTGAAGGAAAAGTTTGAGGAGTTGTATGATGCCTCCGAGGATTCGGCTTTTGATGAACCTTTTGGGAAGGAGCAGGGCGATGCGACTTCTCTTGACCCGAACTTTGCGGTCTCCAAAGCTTCTTCGTATGAAATTGATGAGAGGGTTGATGTTCGGTCGTATCGGCCGAGAATAGAGGGGGATATCTGGTATCTTTCCGAGACGGATCTTCAATTTCTTCAAGATGGGACTGGTATTCTGGGAGTTGGAAGTTGTGGGGAGCCGTATCCTGCATATCTCGCCTGCCTCGTGGCACTCCGGAATGGCGAAGATATCATGATTAGGAGGCAAGATACGCTTCCAGACGATGCCGTTGTAATGGTTGCGGGATTCATGGTATTTCTCCAATACGAAAAAATAAATTCTGTCACTTACTAACACGAATCAGGGGTCCCCATCTGTATATCTAGAACGCATCCCAGGGTTAAACGAGTAGGTCCCCCCTCCATCCAATTCATACATTACTAACACATAAAAAAGAGTCACAGATGCCATAAAAGGCGTCCTAAAAACAACAGGTATCACCTCCTTCGACGCCGTAATCCCCAACGAAATCGGAGGAATGAACTCCTTCGAAGCCCTACTCGCAGCTCATCGATTCGGCAAAAGCACACTCGATACGGATCTGGTTGGGAGAGCTTATCCGATGATTTGGCAGACTGTGAGGTGTTTGAAGGATATTCCTGTTGTACCTGCTTGTTTGGCGGATTCTGTTAGTGAGGCGAAGGTAAGTTTAAACTTCTGACTTCCCGACGTGGGTGTATTTGGATGAGTGTGTTTGGCTGATCAGATGGAAACATAGATCTTCGCTACAGCAAAAGATAATCTTGAGGCGGAGACGCTGATGCGCGATGCTTGTTCGGATCTGGGTTCGCTGGCGGGGTTGTGTATTAGTCCTGTTTACGGGGTTGAAGCAAAGACTCTACCTCAGAATAGTTTTTCTCATGGTTGGTTTCCCTCCCTTTTCCCTTCTCCCTTTTCACCTTTTCCCCTTTTGCTTTCCCAGGCATATATTGTTTACTAACATACACCCCCACAGCATGGCAAATAGGCCGTTCCATCGCCCTTTCCCGAGCTTCAAAACAGGACCCCATTTCCTCCCTCCTCGCATCTGAGAATGGCGTCTTACTTTTTACGGGGAAGATTGTGGCTGTGACGAGGATTGTTGGGGAGGGATTTACGAGGGGGAATGTGGTTTTGGAATCTTCGGGTTTTGATGGGGGTGAGAGGGAGAAGAGGACGTTGAAAATCGATTTTGAGAATGAGAATTTGAGTGCTGTTCTCAAGAGGGAAGGGGAAGGGGAAGATGTGGTTTTGGCGAGTTGTCCGGATTTAATTACTGTGAGTTCTTGCCTTTCTTATTTGATTACAGATTCTTCAGCTCCGTTAGCTAGGTGGTGATGTTGTGTATGGGTGTGTTGAGTGAGATACTTGTGTTCTTCATATTCTGGATGTCGTGGACGAGGAGAATGCTAATGTAAACTTTCAGGTCCTCGATAAAGCAAATGGTGCACCCCTCGGCATATCGGATTATAAGTATGGATTGAGGGTTAGTGTTATTGCGCTGAGGGCGCCGCCGGTTTGGACGAGTGAGAGGGGGTTGGAGATGGGTGGGCCGAGGGCTTTTGGGTATGTTTTATTTTTCTTCCTTCTCCTTCTCTCTCCTTGTTTCGTGTTTCTCTCCCCTTTGTCTTTCGCATGGTTGAGAAGTGACGTGGAATGACTGAGGAGTGATTGAAATGAGGGGCGAGGAAAGGGAAAGAAGTAACGTACTAACCTCTTGGGATAGTCTCGATCTCGACTACAAATCCGTGGTGGATGCTAGCCTGGTGTATACGCCTCCGAGGAGTATTTGGGAATTGTTCTCGGAGGCTGGGTAAATGAGTGGTTCTTAGTGTGAATTGGTTCGGATTCTTTGGTTTTGTATATATGGAGAGGATGTGATTTATTTCATGGTTGATGAACCATGCATGATTGATGGGGACTTTTGCAGTATAGACTTGATGAGAAATCTTGTTATTCGATATTTGATTCAGTTGAATTGTATTTGCATTGATTATTTTAGGAGAGTTGCGAAGGCTGAGAAGTGATGACCACATTTGTTCTGGGGTAAGCTGTTTCTGTTTCGAGGCGAGTAAGCTGGGAGTAAGCGACCCACGTGTTTTACCCCTCTTTTGGAGGGGGTTAGAGGAGGCTAGGAGTGTTGATTGTTCCGGGAGGTGGGGAGAATTGAGAAATTGATAGGTAACGCGACTCTGTTATTTGATCACTTTTTCTTAGGTATGCTACGAGTAAACTGCGCGCGTAAGCTGCGAGTAACCGTCCAGAAAATCCTAGCCATTTCACGTGCCTTTTTACCCCTCTTTTCCACCTTGGGAGTTGATAAGTTTATAATTCGATGAAATTTTTTGGAGAAGGAGATGGTTGGAAATAACTCGCATCACCCCCTAAGCGGGGGTCACCATTCCATTTAGGTGGGCTTCGATGTTCCTGCTAAGTGATGGGGTTGGAAGAAGAGTTACTCAGTCAGTCCCCCGAGATTTATTTATCTTGGAGAGTGAAATTAAGCGGTGTCCTTGCTCGAGAGTTAAGAGAAGATTGATATCCCTACATTGGTTACCTGGAAATAGGAAAGGCTATTTATTCTTGGGTTACCTTGTCTGGGAATAGCAATGATTCTCTCTGAGGACATGTATATATAGTAGATTTTCTTTTCTTTGCGTAATTTCTTTGGCAGCTGGTGATTCTTTCTTTTTGTTTTCTCGTCTCTGTTCTTTCTTTCAAAAGGGGGGTTGCCCGGGTTGGTTGTACGTGAGTGGGAAATATATTCCACCAATCATACGTGTGATTTGTTGAGCATCGTTTTGGTGGGCTACTAGCTACCTACTGATAGTTTATGGGATTTTAAGAATAAATTTCCTCACGATTTCTTGGTAAACTTGACTGGGGTATTATGGTTTGATGATTGATAAATAAGTAGGTATGAAAGAAATGGAAATGGAGGACGCGACGGAGTGAGGTCTTGTTGGATATGACTTTGACGTTCCCATCGTTCTAACATCCTTGTACTAAACTTTTTGATTTGTGGATAGCGAGGTAGTAGCTACTCTTTCTTTGGTGACCCGGGAATAAAAGTCTGGCTATTCCTAGTCTACCCGGGGATAGCGCTAGGAACAACAATATTGTTTTTCGTCCACCTTCGGATCCACGTCATGATTCTTTACAAACTTTGGCATCTCTCCGCTGTCAGAGTCGTCTGCCGCATCCTCCTCCTCCACATCTTCGCCATCTGCGCAAGTGATAGGTGATAAAGGTGATGTTGTGGGCGACGGAGGATCGCATTGGGAAGGTGCTTGGTCGGGTTTGAGTCTCTCAGCCTCAAAATCATTTGGCTTGTCCTCCAAAATCTCCTTTCCTTCAGATGTTTCCCAAGTCCAAGTTTTATCGCGCCCTCCTACAAGTGTGGGCTGTGGATTCAAGACCTTTCCAAAAGTAGCACCTCTACTTTTGACGGGGGTCAAGTCTTCAAATTGGCGAACGCTAACATGAATGAACTCGTTAACTCCACCCCTTAGTTTTCGATCTTTTTCCTGGTTCTTTTGGGCTAATGAAACTTGATTGTTTGATTTGGGCGACAATCTCTTTGCCTTTTGCCTTGCTGATGTTCATTGCGAAGAGTTCCAAATCGTTCAGGGCAGGCTTATCAATTCCTACTAGTTTCTGATGAGAGGAGATATAGCGGGGACGGCAATGTCTTTTTGGCCCTCCCACCACCAACTACGGAGTGCGTTCCAAAAAACCAGCATTGTTTCAAAGCCTTGATACCTTCCGGTTTTGTCGTGAAGACATCCGGCGCAAATAATAGTCTGCGTTCGTTGATTGCAAGTGCTTGAAATGCGTTTTGTACTTTAGGCGAAAGAGGAAGAGCAAATTCTTGAAGGCGACCGAAGCAACGGTGTCCCAAACTCCGATGGCATGAATGAATGAGGTTTGGAACTATGTCCTTCATCTTGCTATTTTCAAGCTTTCCTTTGAATTTCCACCACTGTCTGACTAAGTTGAGGAGACCGTCGAATTGATTCTCTCTTTTCGTCCCAAAATGCTTCGGGTTGACGATCCCAACACTGGCAACAAGCGCAGCGATGATTCTGACGGTGTATGCGCCGCGTGAAAATCCAAAAAGCGATAGTTTGTCGCCCTCCTTGAGCTTCGTACAAACGAGCGAGTACACCAGCGCAATATTGTCCTCGATTCCTTGAGTCTTTTGTCAACTGGTCTCGTCCCTATAATCGTTGACAAAGGCACACCATTTTGTGGCGTGAATTATTAGCAGCGTTGAAATTGGACTCCGGACATGCATCTGAACTGTCGTGAAACTTCCGCTTAGGTGGGGAATGTTGTGTAAGGCCTCTCTTCTTGGTGTTCTTTCAGTTTCTCATATGCATCGTCTTCGCTTGACACATCTGCTACCTCTCCTGCTAGATTTTCCTGTCCGAAAATGGTGAACGAAAACTTCCTGCAATGCTCACGTGCGAGCTTCGTTTTTTGTGCTATCCTTGATGTGATATCTCGTTTCTCAGTTGGTTGCATAACTAACTCGGAAGCGTGGCCAAGATATCGGAAGAGGAGAATGCAGAATTGGATCAATGAGTCTTTATAATCGCTGTCGAGACTCAGCGGGAGGCTGGAGCCCTTGATGGTAGATTCTTTCAAGAACGTTGTAGCATGCTACTAGCGTTACTATGCCTGTCAGTGTGGTAAAGATGTTGGGATCGATGGCGAAGATAAAACTGTGATTTATCATCTCCTATTAAATCCCTATTAGACTGTGAACTGGGGTAATTGGGGCGAACTCATATTTAAGACGTGACAAAAGTAATTCTAAAAGAGACCTCCGATTTAGAAATCCAAAGTCGTTTCAATAACATAGATGATTTCTCTTATACGGCTAAAAGCGCGCATCAAGAGCGAGGAATTAGTTAGCAAAATATTAGTCTCAGTTTAAAGCCATATCTTAATGGTACCGAGAAGTAATGCTGATTTCTCGCGGGCGTGTTGACTTTCCTGCTGACTGGAAGCATCTGCGGTTGTTTATACTGAGCAAATCTACATGACCCTTGAGAGTATACGATGGTCCACATGGTCATCTGTTTTTGATAACCCCTCAAGGGTTAGATGGCGGTGTGTTCTGGTTTGGAAGGGAATCTCGTGAGCAGGCTTGAGAAAAGGCTTTCGAAGGACGCGAAATTTCGTTCGCTGTCAAGAAATCGAAGTTAGGATGTTTGAAGAGATTCCGTCGGTCGCCGAACTCTGTTAGCAAAGCTGCCGGCAGGGTAGAATTTGAATGGGCAGCGTCATTTTCTTGATTCTTCCCTTCCCTGGGACAATTTATTCGCTTGATGTCTTCGACTACACTCAATGGGTTCTCAGTTGGAAGATACCGATGCTTTGCTGAGACAAAATCGTTGTACGGAATTTCCAATTCGTATTCTGACGATGATACTGTCATGCGAGGTTATGACTGACTGGAAATTGATCTAAGAACCCCATTCTCTTGGCCCTCGTTTGGTATTTGGATCATCAAGTGCTCGTTTTCTTTCGTTATGTTCATTCTCATTTTAATTCAACTACAGCTGCTGTGGGTTCCCGAGGTGGGAATGGAATCCCAACGTCGTAGGGATTGAAGTTGACGACATTTTGTAAGATGGCAGACATCAAGGAGGCTGAGTAAAAAGGGGGATTTGATGTCATGAAATAGATTGGGTAACACTGACTCGGGTAATAAGACTCTGCATCAGCATGGCTGCATCAGCATGGCCCTAGAAGACACATTTGAGCTGCTCTCATGGCTGTGATAGAGCTTCAGCGTTTCCAGGTGGTTTGATGGTTGCTGGAACTGGACCCCACGCTGTGGTGGGGCAGTTCCAACAACCATGCCGACCTTTCGATATCCGACTCGGTAAGAGCAGAAAGCATCAGGCTACCTTTAAACATTTCCTTCCCCAGTCATCAAATCCAGCAAAGTTCTTCCCCCATTTCGAACCTCTCTAAGTCCAGGTGTTGGATACTCCTACATATCATCACGAAACACGATGCCCGAGCTCCAGGATTGATCTCGCGATGAAAAGTGGATGAAAGACGGTGTAGAAAAAGAAAAGCCAAGTCCAGTTTCCAATAAATCTGTGGCTGGTAAATACGAAGTCCCCCAACATTGGTCACCGACTTCGGGTTGTCTCCTAGCCAACCATGCAGACGTCGCTTATGGCCGCCCCCATGGTAAAATTGCACTTGTCACAAAGTACCTAGGTAGACTTCATCCAAAAAATACTATTCTCAGATTATCCCAAACAATTCCAAAGAATATTTTGGGCGTTGTCATTCAAAAGGGAAGTCAAACGACGAACAAAAAAGAAGTTTGTTTTGAAGGACGGTACGCTGAAATGTGGGGGTTTAGCCTAAAGTCGCACTAGCAGTTTACCCAGTGGCGCAAGCACCTGACTTTAACCCATTTAATAACTCAATGCTACGCTGTGCCTCCGTATAATAACATCATCACTTTGTGAAATTAAAATTCAAACCATCCTCAATTGAGAACTGCAAAAATCGAAACAAGCACCGCATGAAAACGTCAAACATGTCCGAACTATTACATCCCACCAACGATGGCGAGCGGTATGAATTAACGAGCCCGACAGCCATGCCCAAGGCAGATGGATTCCTGTGGAACCAGAGAATGATGCTACAAGTGACTTGTCGCGGCTACGCTACCTCACAATACATGCAGCCCGAGCCAGCCAAGTACGCACACGCACCCAACCTGGAAGCAAAGACATTTATGCAGCCAGAGAAGAACTACTACTCACACCATCCGGGTCGATTTGTTTACATCAAGGATGAGGAAACAGGTCAGCTATTCTCTACCCCCTACGAGCCAGTACGCAAGCCGGTGGACCGATTCGTTTTCTCGGTGGGAAAGAGCGACATTGCCTGGACCGTGGAGCACCTGGGGATTCGGGTTGACATGACCTTGTGCCTTCCTACACATGACGTCGCGGAGATGTGGACTATCAAGGTAACTAACCTGTCGGGTCGGCCGCGTAAGATTAGCGTATATCCATACTTTCCCATCGGAAATATGTCGTGGATGAACCAGTCTGCCGAGTATCGTGAGGATCTGGGAGGTGTGGTAGCTAGCAGCGTCACTCCATATCAAAAAGCAGAAGACTACTTCAAGAACAAGTTCTTTAAGGATAAAACCTACTTCATGTGCGAGACGCCACCAAATTCTTGGGAAACCATGCAGCAAGCATTCGAAGGAGAAGGCGGGTTACACAACCCTTCCTCGCTCTTAGGACCTGAATTGGGGAAAGGAGACGCACGGTATGAACCCCCAATGGCCGCCGTTCAGTATCGTATCGCACTAGAAGCAGATGAAGCGCGCGAGTATCGCTTCTTGTTCGGCCCTGCCTTTGACGATGCAGAAATACGCGCCATGCGCAGTAAATACTTGAGCAAAGAGGGGTTTGCCGAATCCGCACGCGACTACGCGGGGTACATCAAACAGGGGCGGGGATGTCTTCAGATCACCACACCTGACAAGGATTTGGACAACTTTGTCAATCACTGGCTGCCACGACAGGTGTACTACCATGGCGATGTGAATCGACTGACGACTGATCCGCAGACCCGGAACTACCTGCAAGATAACATGGGCATGAGTTATCTGAAGCCTGGGGTGACTCGAGCAGCACTTCTCAAGGCACTCTCGCAGCAGGAAGCGAGTGGATCCATGCCAGACGGGATTCTGTTGACAGAAGGCGCAGAGTTGAAGTATATTAACCAGGTACCCCATACTGATCACTGCGTATGGCTACCTGTAACTCTAGATGTGTACCTAGCCGAGACAGCGGACTATGGCCTTCTGAAGGAATCGATTCAGATCGCAGATGGGAAAACCTATACCGTGTTCCAGTGCTTTAGCCGTGCTATGGACTGGCTACTCTCCTCTCGTGATGATCGCGGTCTGAGCTACATCGCCCAAGGTGATTGGTGTGATCCCATGAACATGGTGGGGGTAAGCTTCTCCTTGAACACTTTTGGTCATATATGAATACTGACATCATAAAGTATAAAGGCAGGGGTGTTTCTGGCTGGTTGACTGTGGCTACTGGATATGCGTTGAACTTATGGGCAACTGTTTGTGAGCAAGTGGGTGACGCTGAGATTGCAGCGCGATATCGAGCCGGAGCTCGTGAAGTTAATGAAGCGGCTAATAAATACTTTTGGGACGGCGACTGGTTTGCAAGAGGCATTACCGATGATGGCGTGGTTTTCGGCACGAAAAAGGATGTCGAGGGTCGAATCTGGCTCAATCCACAAACATGGTCGATTCTAGGTGGCGCCGCAAGTGAGCAGCAACGGGTGAAAATGATTTCGGAGGTTGAAAAACAATTGGACACTCCATACGGGATTGCCATGTTTGGACCGCCATACAGTAAGATGCGGGAGGATGTTGGACGAGTAACCCAGAAATATCCCGGTTCTGGAGAGAATGCTTCCTTGTACAGCCATGCGGCCATCTTCTACATTTTCAGTTTGTACAGTGTTGGCGAGAACGATAAAGCATACGAGCTTTTGCGCAAGATGCTGCCTGGTCCATCCGAGCAAGACTATCGCCAGCGTGGCCAGCTACCGGTTTATATCCCCAACTATTACCGTGGCGCATGGCGTGAGTATCCTCGCACTGCGGGGCGCTCCAGCCAATTGTTCAACACAGGCACCATGCCATGGGTTTATCGGTGCTTTGTTGAAGGGCTCTGTGGGCTCCAGGGCGACGCCCAAGGCCTCCTCGTCCGGCCACAGCTACCCTCAGCGTGGAATGGCATCAAGGTTACTCGTGTTTTCCGGGGTGCTACTTTTGAAGTGGACATTCGGCGTGTGGATGTGAAAGAAGTGACCGTGAAGCAAGATGGCAAACTCTTGTCCGAACCGCGAATTACGAACATCCAATCGGGTGCGAAGTACCAATTGTCTGTGGCTGTTCCAAAATAGAGGAAATACCAGTAGATTCCCAGATTTGTGCAATTAGATGATGGACCAAGGTTCGATAGAGGAGACCGAGAAGAGACTGAAAAGCATCAGATTTGGGACTTTGGGTTCTTGCACGAAGCAAAAGTTGTGCCTTCTGAAGACGATTACATTGTCATGTTCAACCATGAGAAAAGATACGTCTTGAAAAATTGCCCTATGCTTTCCAATTTAAATTTATGACTAAAAATTGGGGGCCAATAGATGTTTGCTTTCTGGCCTCTCGAGTACTGCGGTATTGAGGGATATGCACTCGGGAAGTTATAATAGAGGTAAACATGGTTTGAACCGGATCCAGTGATTCTTTCGCCGTGAAATTCTCCTGAATGGTGTTGTTTTCGACCTGGAATTTAATTAGCTAGCATATGTAGAAAATTATAGGATGACGACGCGATCTTGATTCCGATTTTCTTGAGGCCAATGCGACAACGCATCGAATAAGTAATTGATGTTAAACTGGCTTCGTCCCGCCGATGACCAATGATTGCTCTTCGAAGGGTGCGAAAGAAAATGACTGGAAATATTTGGGGTTTTGCGATGAAGCCCTCTCCAGAAACCTGGAAGGTATAGCTTTCGGGCTAATCTATTTTGGGCTAGGCCGAGCACGAATCCCGAAAGTCCCCCGAAATTCGTTTTAAGAGAATGAGATTTGATTCTTTCCTCACTATATCCTGAAAGTCCTCCTTTGCTGTGTTAAGAGTGTTTTCCGGTAGTCATCTTCGAATCAGTGACTTATAAGAAAACAGGAGGCAGTCTAGTTGCGATCATTCTTAGCTCGGTCATGTGACGAGCCATCGAGTTGTATAGCAGTGGCCTAGTATCCGGAGATGAGGGTTAAAGTATTATATTATATAGTAATAAATAAAAGAGAAGACTAGCTCTAAGAGACACGATTATCTAGGTACAGGTAAAATAGATTATTAAGCTAGATAATTACTAAAGTAATTATCGTCTTAATAACTATCTCTTCTCTCTTTAAAACAGGTGTTCTTCTACCTATGCCTATATCGTTAACATAATCAGTTATATAAATATTTTAAAGTCCTCTCTATATTATAATCCTCTATAAATTAACCTATAATCTTAAATATATACTTGTTTATAATATACTAATTCTACTTATCTATTCTCTACTTCTTTTAATTATTCTATTTTACTTTTATTAGCCTTTTCTTACTTTATCTTCTTAATTATCTTAACTTCTTCTATCTATTACTTATATTCTATCTTACTATTTAGATTAAAGAACTTAGTATTAAACTAAGGAGTAGAAGTCTCTATTATAATAGAGTTTAATATTAGATTTAAGTTTAAGTTAAAGTTATTAAATACTTTAATATTAGAGCGTTATAGTATAAGAGTTATACTTAGCTCTTTATTACTAGGTAAACTATTAACTATAGACTAGCTTCTTATATTAATAACTCTCTTCTTTAAGAGTACTAGTTTCTTTTTAGTTTAGTTTTCTAATATCTAATATTATAAAGGAGTAAGTGTCTTCTTAAACGTATTCTTATTTAGTATTCTCTTACTAGCTTTTAGTACTTTTCCTTTTTCTTCTTAGCTTTTTATCTCTAGTTAAGAGATCTTTATCTACTCTCTTAGCTTAATCTTTAAAGTATAATTAATATTACTTAAAGTCTAGTATATATCTAATTAATTATATATTACTAGATATTCTCTTATAATCGCCTTCTAAAAAAGTGTCTATTAAGCTTAATCTCTTTCTTCTAACTTATTTAATCTCCTTTTAAATATTAATACTATACTATCTCTTTCTTCTATATTAGTTAATTATCTAAAAGTAGCTATATAATCTCTAGCTATATTATTTAATTCCTATTACGATTTTATAAAGTAGTATATTTAGTCTATATAACTATATTTTAAGTATAATACTAGGTCTTAATATAATTTATATATCTTAGTCTTCTTTTCTTAAATTTAATCTTAGGTATCTTTTAATAACTTCTATTCTTTAGATAATTACTATACCTCTTCTTAGATATTTATCTCTAAAAGGTTAGAAGCCTTTCTTTTTTATATATAAATTAGTAACTTAAATTACCTCTTTTCTTTATAAAATCTAAGATCCTTTCTATATTTATCTAATAGCTATTCTTTTACTTTAAAGAGGTCTAGATAAAGCTTTATAAGCTCTAACTTTAAGAATTCTTTTTATAGTTTATTAATTTCCTTACTACTAAGAGTTAGCTAATTCTTTCTTTACTATTTAATTATACTCTTTTTATACCTCTCTAAATAACGTCTCTTCTTATTAAACACTTTACTTATATATTTATATTTCTTCTTACTTAATAATAATATCTCTATATCTTTTAAAGTAGATATTAGAAGGTTTTCTCTAGTCTTTATTCTATATTTTAATATCTTATCTTTCTTAGCTTATACTAATAATTAGGCTATAGACTTTATTTTCTTCTTTTTATAAGTAATAGTAACCTTTTCTCTACTCTTATCTATATAATAGCACGAAATACACATAACTATAGTAGAGGTATATAGGAGTGCGTATAGTAGAATAACGTATATAGATACTAGGCTCTAATATAGAAGAAAATAATAACTGTCTCTCTTCTATACTAAACATAAACGTCTATATATAAAAGTTCGGAAGCTTCTAAGTTCTAATAATAATAATAACCGAGCCCTGCCTAATATAGCTAATACTAAATAACAAGAGCTGAAAAGCTAAATATATAACCTCTAATCCTTTAGAAAGCTAAATATATAACATCTGAACCTTAATCCCTTCTATATATAAATATTAGATATTAATACCTTCGGCACTTCGCTTATATAAGTATCAGTTAGTTATAATCTTAGCCCTAGAGGTATTAGAGGTATTAGCACTACTTAGAGGTATCGGCAGTTTCACGAATGCTAATAATTTAGAATAGTGCTATTATATAATAATCCAGCTATTATATAATAATCTAGGATAGCGTGCTATTATAATCTAGTTTTAGATTATTATTATCTAACTCTCTTTCTTTATTATATATACTACTTATAATATATTATAATTTCTTCTTATAACTCTTAAAAGAAGTATATATAGATTTACTTCTAGTATCTTACTAATTAAGTTATCTAATTTATAGCCTTTTTTAAAAATATTACTTCTCTTTAAAAAGGTTTCTTAACTTCTTATTACTAACTTTATTTTATATTAAAGATCCTTCTTATCCTTTCCTACTTTAGCTTAAGTTTTTAAATCTATTTAAATATTCTTAAATAGTTATTAACTTATATAATAGGAAGGTATATAATTATAAAGTCTCTCTTTTTCTAAATATATTAAGTAAAGTATTAGTATATTAAATATTAAATTATCCTTTTTTAAAGCTTTTTAAATCTTTATATTAATTATTTCTAACTAGTTTAAGACTTTCTATCTAATAACGTTTAGCTACTTAAAATCTCCTTTTATAATAGTAAAAAGGTTAAGTAGAGTATAAAGTTAGTTTAATAGTTAATACTATTCTACTCTCTTAATTTCTAGAATAATCTATAAAAGCTAGGTTACTTTAAGATAAATCTTCTCTTTAAAATATATAATTCTAATAGTATTATACTTATTATTACCTAATCTTTTATCTTTAATTATCTATATTAAGAATTTTTTCTTTAAATCTTTCTTATTAAATTAATAGATTATATTAGTTAACTCTTAAGCTATTAGTCCTTAATAGAATATGTTTATAAACTTAGTATTTTTAAGTATTTTAGTTATATCCTTTTATAATATTTTTAATATTCTTTATACTTTTTATCTAGCTTAAGTATAAATTATTTTCCTTATAGTAGTAGTACCTTATCTTATATATAGTATACTAAAGGTTCTTATAAAGTTTAATATTTTATTAGTAAATAGATTTAACCTCTCTTAGTATAATAGAGTAGATATATATTAGGCTTACTAGCTATATTATCCTCTTTTTTTAATTCTTTAAGTTTATATAGACTATTAAAGTCTTCTTTAAACTAGCTTATTATCCTATCTTTTAATATTATATATTTATATTCTCTTTCCTTCTTTACCTTATCTATTTTTATAATAATTAATCCTAACTTATATATATTATAATTAAAGTTAGAGTTACTACTTATATTATCTTTACTTTCTCTTTCTTCTACTTAGCTATTTATTATTAGTTAGATATTAATTATATTTCTACTCTTACCTAATTAGCTTTTTAGCTTAAGCTAGTTATTAAGGCTAGCTTTCTTAGATTCTAAGTAATAGTCTTTAGTACTTAAAAAATTATCTACTTTATAATCTATTTCTCTCTTTAAATCTAATTTAATAAAGTAATAGAATAGCTTCTTACTTTACTTTACTAAAATATAGTTATTTAGTAATAGTTAATCTTTTATAATAGTTATTTATTTAAGTATAGATTTAACTTCTAAAATATTACTTATTCTAGTTATATTAAAGGTTATTAAATTTATAAGTTATTCTTAATTATTATAGGTTTATTTTTATATTATAGTAGTATATTTAATCTTAATAATACTTAAGATATTAATACTTTTATTTTTATCTTTAATCTATAACTAGTTTCTATCTATCTCTAATCTACTTAAGAAGTCTTACTCTTTAAGTATTTAATTTAAGTTTAATATTACTTATTATTAAATAAGAGAAAGGTTATTATACTTAATCTAAAAGTTTTTAATCTATTATAATAAAGAGAAGTTATATTATATTATAGGATCTTAGGTTAAGCTTAAAGAGGATATATATATACTAAGCTCTACTTTAAAGCCTTACTTTTTTTTTTTTCTTAGCCTCTATTATTTAAAGATAAAGTTTATCTTTTTACTCTCTATTCTCTTTAGATATCTTATTTCTCTTAACTATTTATAGCTATAATTCTAAAATACTAATACTTAATCTCTTTATTATCTCTTATATATTAATATTTCTTACTTTTAAATATCTCTAACTTCTCTTCTAATTATATTTTATAATCCTTCTACTACTTAATAAAGTATATTCTTACTAATATACTTTAATCTTCTCTCCTTCTTTTTAAAGAAAGTTTAGCCTCTTAACTAAACTATATAAGTTTATAGTTTAATCTTACTAATATCTATTACTTATAGCTTCTCTTATTCCTTTATTAAGAGAGTATTTATAAGTATATAGTAGATTAGGTAAGTCTATTATTTTTAATCTTTGCTTTACTAATATCTTTTCTTTAATAATTATTACCTTTTACTCTTCTTTACTCTATTTTACTATATATATATAATTTATTATAATTAGTTTTAAGTCTTTATTAATTTTTATAATAGTTTTCTAATAACTAATAATTTATTTATTCTCTAACCTCTTAATAAATTTTTTAATATAATTAAGATAATATTTACCTATTAGTTTATATATTATAAGGTCTTCTAGTTATATAAACGTATTATTTATACTTATCTTTCTAACTTAGTATAGCTCTAACTATCTTAGCTCTAGTTTATAAAAGTACTAACTTTTCTATTATAACTTTTATAATAATACTAGGTTACTAAGTTTTAGTAAAAGGTTCTATATTACTACTATCTCTACTATCTTAGTCTACTCTATTAACTATCTCTAATTTACTAATTCTTATATTTTATCTAATATAGTAAGCCTTTCTTTAAACACTTCTTCTACTAAGTAGCTTACTATTATTATAATAAGTAACTTAATTCCTTCTTTTTATACTACTACTTCTACTAATACTATTTATAGCTAAGTTTCTACTAGTTAGTTAAATAATAAGTCTTAAAAGTTTTCTCTAAGTATAAGTTAGACTAGAGTAAATCTATAAATACGTATATCTCTTAACTATAATACTACTTTAATTCTTATATAATACTTATTCTACTAGAATATCTTTGCTAATAAGGCTTATAATTCTACTCTTAAAGCCTCTAAAAATATCTTTATATATACTTCTACTAACTCTATAAATTAAGAGTATAATATAAGTATAAAGTATTAATATACTCTATTCTTAGCTAACTCTATAAGAAATACCTCTTTAGTAAAATAAGTACTATTATTACTATAAGCTACTCTTAGCTATCTAAATAGTCTTACTACCTATTATTAAAAACTATATAATATATTTACTAATATTATAGCTTATTATAGTTTAAAAGTTACTTATCTTATTATATAATTAACTATTAATAGTATAAATCTTACTTCTAACTTTACTACTAGTAAGATAAGACTAATATAATCGAATTTTACTAAATCCTATAGTTATAAATATAAGATTAGTATAATTCCTTTTATTAGCTTAAGAGGTTTTAAGAATTAGTAATTTAGATATAAATAGTAGTATATAATAATATCCTTAGTTCTAGTAGGCTACTAGAATCTTCTAATAGTTCTTCTTAGTATAAGTTTTTCTATAAAGTACTTATAAGAATTATATAATTACTAAAGTACTACTACTACCTACTCTAGTATAATATAAAATACTAGTTTCCTAGCTTATTCTTAAAATACTAATTTTAAATATAATAGTTTATTTTCTTCTAATATTATTAAATTTATAGCTTACTTCTTAGTAACTTTCTTAGACGATTTAGTTAATATTCCTATATATAGTATAGTATTTATAATTTTATATTCTAAAGTATTAGTATACTATAAGATAAACTACTTTACTTATTATTCTTTCTTTTTTTAAATTTATTCCTAAATATTATTATAAATTAATTTAAGTCTTAAAGTTCTATCTATCTCTACTTCTTTATTTATAATTTCTAATACTATAGTTAAGAGAGTAAATTCTTTAAATCCTATTAGATATTAATAAGCTAGGTATCTAATAATTCTAGATAACCTATCTACTACTACTAATAATTTCCTAAGTATATTAATAATTTTAAAGTTATACTTAGTAAGTCTTATTTACTAATAAATAATCTACTCTTTTATATTATTACTTTAAATTACTATTATTAAAGTAGAGTAATTAGTATATACTTTTACTAAGATATTTATTTCTTAAATAAAATAATATAATTCTTCTAAGCCTAGAAGTACTATATAAGCTTCTTACTTAATAGTATAGTACTTTTACTATATTAGTATAAGTTAAAAAGATATAAATATAATAATATTTATTTTAGCTAGTTTTATAAACTTAGCTTCTATTCTAATTACACTTCTAAGTAGTTAAAAAAGAATACTCTTATAACTAGTCTCTAATACGTTAGTTACTAAGTAATATTATAGATTACTATTCTTAGCTATAATAATATTTATATATACCTTCTTTTTTACTCTCTTAAAAGCTTATATATATTTTTTTAACTACTTAAAGCTAGTAACTTTCTATTACTATTTTACTACTCCTCTTAATTAGTAGTCTTCTATAATATAGGTTATTAAGCTTTTAATAATTATTAAAAAGTCTACGTATTCTAGTATATAATCCTTTAAGAATAGTAATATAAATAGGAATCGTTCTACTTCCTTAGTACTTTTAGAGACTATATAATCTTAAATTATAACTAGCTTATTAAGTATTAGCCTTAAGCCTCTTCTAACTAGCCTCTAATATCCTAGATAGTTTAATTTAATAACTATAAATTTCGTCTTAGGTAGGCTTAGTATAAGCTTTACCTATACTACTCTTAAGAAGTAGTATTCTCTTAGAAACTATATTAAAGTAGAGAAGTTCTTTATACCTTCTTAGTTATTATCTATAAAATATAAGAAATAAGTATCCTTACTAATATCTAATAATATTAGTTTAGTATTTAGTTCTAGTATTACTAAGTACTCTAAATCTTTTAATTTAGAGTAAGTACCTAGTACTCTTATAAGTCCTTATTCTATTACTTAGTAGTAATACTATCTTAATATAGTCTAAAAAGCTATTTTATACTAATAATTCTTAAATAGTTTTATAGTCTAATACCTATTACTAGTATCTAATAAAAACATATACCTTATATCTAGCTTTACGATTTACTATAAGATAGTTTCTTATTACTTTATTAGATACTATAATTTTATTATAGCTTTATTTACTAGAATATAATTATATATTATCTTTATTATATTATTTTTCTTTAGAATTAATTATATTCTTACTAACTAAGAAGATTTATATTAGATAATTACCTTTACTTCTACTAATTTAAGTAGTAACTTCTTTTAATATTTTATCTTCTTTAATAACTATTTTATAATTAGTAACTTCTTTAAAATATAATTATAATAAGTAGGAATTCTATATTTAACTAGGTCTATTTTAGGTATTTTTCTAATATTATTTATAAAGGTATTCCTCTATTAAAATAGTAATTTCTATAATATATATCTCTTTTCCTCTATATCTACTAACTCCTCTATTATTCTATTTATAATATCTTTAATCTTCTTTTATTCTAGTTTATATAGTTCTTATACTTCTATTTACCTTCTCCTATATTATAAAGGTCTTTTAGTAATAAGGAATCTATAAGTTATATTAAATATATCCTCTTCTTTATTTACCTCCTCTCTCTATATTAGACTTTTAATACTAGTTTTAGTAATTATTTATTAACTTATAAATATTTCTATTTTATTTTATCTAGTCTACTAAGAGTTTAAAATTTATATTTCTTTATTTATTTTAAATTTTAGTATTTTATTATTAAATAGATTAGAATTTCTTATAACCTTAACTACTTCTTTAAATCTTACTCTTTTTTTTATAAGATATACTTTAGTACTACTCTAGTTCTATTTTAATATCTTAATTATAAATAGACTATTCTTATAATCTTTACTTTCTACTACTATAGCTTCTTTTAAGAGTTATACTCTAATATTTATTACTTATCTCTAATTTCTCTACTAACTACTTAATTTACTTTATAATAGTTTAATACTAGAATAATAAGAAAGATTATCTTTATTAAAAGCTATAATAATACTTAACTATCTTCTCTTTCCTTATAAATATATATATATAGGTTTAGATTCTAATAATCTAGACGTAGATAAGAGTATACCTTTAACTTCTACTATATTTAAGCTAACCTATTTCTCTTCTCTACTATCTAATTTCTTATTTTATATAGATTTTAATATTATAATAATAGATAGTTATACCTTCTACTAAGACCTTAACTCTTCTATTCTCTTCTTAACCCTCGTCCTCCCCTTTCTATTATATAACTAAGATTAATTTAAAGCTATTTTAATAGAATTTATAAAATAACTCTCTACCTTCTCTTATATATCTACTAACTATTAATTATTTAATAATAATTATATTAAAAGTATTTTATCTTAGTTTCTTAATTATCTTAAAACGTTTTATAAAAAGACTAAATTCTTATACCTTTCTTTAAAATATTATACTCTAATAGATAATTATATTCTAGGTTCTAATACTTTTCTCTTTAATCCTCTCTCTTCTAGCTAGACTTTATCTTTATAAGTAGAGGCTAGGCTCTCTACTTATAGTTAGCTTTTAAACTAAACCAGGGTCTTATTATTATAAATCGTCTAATTATTAGTAAATTAGTACTAGCTAAAGTACTAGCTTTTAAAAGTTTATTTCTATCTTTATATTCTTATTTAATCTTATCTTATAATTCTTTAAATATCTAATTAATTATTTCTTTATTCTTAGAATCTACTTCCTTAATATATTCTTTAGTAACTTAGACTAATACCTATATAGTTATATTATAGATATATTATACTATATTTTAAATTTCTACCTTATATATATAGACGATTTTTCTAGCTATAAATAATTTATTATATAAAATATTTAGATTAGTAACTACTTAAAAGACTTTAATCCTCTTAGTTAAGATAGTACTTTTAAGCTTCTTATATTTACTTTCCTTTATCTTAATCTAATATTTCCTATTCTTATAATCTTCTATAATTCTATAATCTTATATCTACTATTAACTTAGTAATAGTAAATATAAGGTTCTATCTAAGATAAGATATATATTAATAACTCTATTAATACTACTAATATATATATTAAAGTAAATAAAGTATTCTAATAAGTAAAGTATTATATTAGTTACTTTAATTATAATTAAATAGTCTAGTCTTAACTTATACTCTAAACTCTATACTACTAATTCTAGTATAAGATTAATAATAGAACTACTATCTAGTAGTACTTAATTTAAATTATAGATTCTTTTCTAATTAATATAAGATTATATTACTACTTATATATAGAAGTTATATACTTTCTTAGTTAAGAATAGAGTTAATTCGTTTTCTAGCTAGTCTAAGTATTTACTATTAGTTATCTTTTATATTCTTCTAATTATTTTAGTAAGTACTATAGTTATTATATTAGTATCTTTAACTTAGAAAACGTTAATAGTATAGCTATCTCTTAGTAGCCTAGCCTTTATAAGGTTAGATTTAAGTTTAAGTTTAAGTAGTCTTATAAGTTTAAATCTATTTTTAAAAGACTAATTATAAAGCTAAAGTAAAGACATCTTAAGCTTTACGTTTACTAATATATTAACTAGAGAAAAGTCCTCTTATTCTATTATACTTATAATAAGTTACTTAGCTTTCTTTATTACTACTATCTTTTTTATACTAGGAGTAGAAAGTTAAAGTAATAGCTCCTATATAAGTATAATATCTTCTATAATATTATCTTTATCTTTTTTAACTATAAGTACTCTATATTTTCCTTTCTTAGTTAGTCTATTAAAAGGTTTTATAGAAAAGATACTACTTAAGATCCTTATACTTAACTACTTCTCTACTACTAATACTTTAACCTCTTATAATTATACTAGAATTAATATATTTACTAGTACTTATATTTCTACCTCTATTCTATATATATATTCTCTATTATAGACTATATCTAAATCTCTAGTATTCTACTTATTAATAGTAGAATTAGATATATTAACTATCTACTTTAGTAGTATTTAAATAACTATAGTACTATCTAATATTAATCTACTCTAAATTATCTAAGTTTCTTAGCTAACTACTAGATTATTACCTATTACTAATTATTTAAAGCTAGCTCTATCTTAATTTATCTACTAAGGCCTAATACTATAATAATTTCTTATATTATTTAAAAAGAGTTATCTCTCTTAATTCCCTTAGAACTAATAATCTTATAAGTTCTATTAGAAGTATTAGTTTTAATTATAATAAAGCTCTATTATATAAGCTTATATTATATAATTTTAATTCTATTTATCTTATTATTTCTATTATTTAGCTCTTAATAACTATTTAAATAAAAGGGTTTTATAGTCTCTAAAACTATAACCTTCCTTTCTATAAGTATAGTATATAAATAGCTTTCTTAAGCTAAACTAAGTATTAGGTCTAGGAACGAAAGCTATGTTAATACTAACTAGTACTATGTTTTTATTTCCTTCTTAGAGAGGAATTCGATTTTAGCTCTAAGAGGCCGAGGTCTACTTTATAAGAGAGTTAATAAGAGCTTCTATAATAGCTATATAGTAATCGTTCTTTTCTTAATCTATTTTTATAAACTTCTATATTTAATTAAATTCTAGTTATAATCTTAAGTTATCTACTTCTAAATATATATTAGCTACCTCTACTACTCTTAGGTTATAGTTATTTAATCCTTTAATAGTAGCCTTTATATTTTAAATTAAAGATTTAATCTTAATAATTCTTAATATTACTCTATTAGAATAAACTACTATTCTTATTAGTCCTTTATTAAGTCCCTTAGTAGCTTACTTATATAGCTAGGCTTCTATAGTATTAGATAAATCCTACTTAATATCTTATATTTCTATATAGTACTTATAAAGAGAGCGTCTATTCTAACTTAAAGATATTATCTTATCTACTACTAATTCTACTTTATCTTCTCTATTCTTTTAAGGAAATCTATTAATTAATAAAGCCTTTAACTTCTTAAAGTCTCCTTTAATAGCTTATAAGAGGCCTTAAATATATCTAGTAGCCTCTCTATAATAATTAGATATTATAATTAAAGACTTCCCTTTTTTTAATATAACTAGATTATTATAGTTAGCTTTTATAATATATTTTATAAAAGTTAAGAATATTTCTACGTCTTTATATAGTAAACTATAGAATAGTAGAACTAATACTATAAATAATATATTTAACTTAGTAGTAATTTTCCTCTAAAATAGTAAAAGTCTTTTATTTAATAAGAGAGTATTTCTAACTATAGCTAAGTTTCCTCTCTCTACTAGTAATAAGTCTAATATAATAGATATTTCTATTAAGAATTCTTAGATAGCTTATTCTAAGAGCGTTAGTTATACTTTTATACTCTACTTAGGTACTAGTAAACTCTTACTTCTAAAATATATATTAGCTATTAGTCTCTTATCTTTAGAATTGAATTATAATAGTATAAGAGATTCTAAGTTAGACTTTATAGAATATAAGCTATTATAAGAAGGTTTTTCGAATTTGTTAAAAAGAGTTTCTTTAAATAGTAATCTATCTTTAGTTAATATAGATAAAGTTAAGAGACTATTTATTAAAGAGAAAGGTAGCCTCTTAAGAGTATAGTAATAGATTATTTTCTTCTTTCTACTTTATATAGAAGTCGTATCTATATACTATTCTAAGAGCTAAATTAATTACTACTAATAATACTTATAGATTTTAAATATCTTTATTATTTATAATATTATAGATATATACTATCCTTTCAGTTCTAATATTCTAATATACCTTATATATACTTTTTCTATAATAGTAGATACCTAATATTATAAGTAGATTTAAGGGTTTCTAGTACTAATACCTAGTTCTTTAATTTAGAAGATAAAATTTCGATTTTAGAGTTAATAGACTAATACGTTTATTAGATAATTTAGAGATTTATTACCTTACTAAGGATACTATTTATATAGTAGTAGCCTAGTATCTAGAGATAAGGGTTAAAGTATTATATTATATAGTAATAAATAAAAGAGAAGACTAGCTCTAAGAGGCATAATTATCTAGGTACAGGTAAAATGGATTGTCGGGCTAGATAAACGCCGAAGCGATTATCGTCCTAACAGAGTTGCCAACTCTAATCCAACTTCGCAACACGTTATCTAGGTTAGCTTAACTGCAGTTGACTTTAAAGGATGCAAAAACCTTATAAGGAGTATACATCGTTAGCTTGACGTGATTCCAAGGACCCTGGTCTGGAGCATGTGATACGGTCTAAATAAAGATTTTGTTACACATCGTGAAGTAAATCTAATACTTACATTTACTTTCTACAAAACCGAAATTATAAGAACATCAATTCCGAGATTTCTTACTAAATGATATACCAGAAAACTTGATGTTGAGAGGGCGTTTTCAGTTGCTTTGCTCAGTTCCAAATTATGCCTGTCACGACCCATAGGAAAATCGCTGTGTAAAATTATTATATCTCTTTATTGATGTACTATTATACCGCCGACTACTCTAAAAAGGTCACTATGAAACTGAATTAGAAATATTCAAATAATTTGAAGCCAATTACTATTTTCTTCTTTATTTGGGTGTATGACCATTCTATATGTAAAATGTAAAAAAGCATCCTATAAGCACCTTATAAATTAGTCTTCAAGGCATATTTTGTCGAAATAATATGTAGTAAAACACCCGGGCGCCTTCGATTGTCTATTTTCGATTCGATCAAGTGTGTTGGTTATAGTTAAAAGGGGGACGAGGCAAATCCTAGCCTTCTCATAAGCGAGAATCCACAATCATCTTTTGGTTTTATATTGCTTACAATAAATACTCGTACCATCGCGACCAAAAATTTGCTTTAGCCTACTTCTAACAAGAGCCGCGCCGTCGTATCCTATAAGTAGACGTTATTGCAATGAGCATGGGGACCTGGCATCGTACAGATTCGTACTAGGGGTTCCTAGGTCTGCGTTTTTTATGGTTGGGGCTTTTTTTTTGAATGACATACTATGTTTTTGACTTTTGCTTATCCCAAGGTGATTGTTGTGCATCCATGAATCCTTGGGACTTCAAGATAAAACAGGAATTAAATTATCCACCACCACTGCTCATAGCTATTTTTCAGCCTAAGCTTCTTCACCCTATCGTTCGACATATCAATTCTTCATAAATCGGTCCAAGAATTCGTTTCTTGCCACAAGACCCCGTAATCTCTTTCCAAACACCCAAAGTGGAATTGTCAAAGCTGTGACAGCAACGAATGTTCCCCCCAGAACGTTAAATACATTCAACACACCATCCTTAGCAAGCCAATCATTTACAAAATATGTAAGTCCAAAAGTCAAGATGTTACGCGCGTTTATTGCCACGAAAGCTAGGTGGTGTCAGTTTTCGGTCGAAATATAGGATACTCATAGGAGGAGGGGCTAGAAACAGACCTTCTTCAGCCAAGTTTTGATAACTGTCGATGACATATCCGAAGCAACAACCGCTTGCAAAGGCCATAGCCATATTCGCCAACCCAAAAGTCAAAACTGGTCCAATCCAGTGGGTTTGGTAATGAACGGTTGCTCCAAACCCAAAGAATCCAGCGACACCAAGCAAAAATACGGGAATCATGAGGACCAGGCGAAATTCGGGTTCGTAAATTCCGTGGTTCTTTTTCGCGAGGTAAAGACAGAAATAATCGTTCAAAGGGCCCGATATCACTTGCCCTACAATTGTCAAGATGAATGGGGAAAGAGAAATAAGTCCAACTTGGGAGACACTGAAGTTATACGGTTCTCGTGTAAAAATGCTGGCATTGACCACGCTGAAGACCACAATCCAGGTCAAGGTCACGCCGTAGATGAGAAAAGCCCAGAGAACTCCAGGATAGAATAGGACGATTGCAGGACGAAGGAAGATTTTGAGAAATGGGGCATTACTGTATCTCTTCCCAGTTGAAAATCGAAGTGTTTTCAAGTACGGCTCTTTCAATTCTCCAAACGCTGAGACTGCTGGGGATTGCTTTGGTGGTGATACTGGAACGTCTTCTTTGGAAACGACCTCTTGTTCTTGTTTCTCTCCGTCGGATGTTTGAACAGGGACTTCCGCGAAACTCTCAAGAAGTGGTGGTCGAACATAAGCGGTTTCCGGAACCCAGAATATGACAAGAAAAAAGAAAACCCCAAAGAAGATGGCACAGATTCCGAAGGTCCACTTCCACCCGATGTCCTTTTCGCTTGTCAGTTTAGTTTCTTTTTATCTCGAGACTTCTATCAGACTCACCTCAATGATATAACCACTAACCAAACTCCCTCCGGTAATACCACACAACAGAAATAAATTCCAGACCGCAATCCTCGTAGCTCTTTGATGGACGAAATACAAGTCTCCGACCGTATTTTGAACCAACACCTCATAGGGCGCCATCCCAAACCCAGATACAATTCTACTCGCAAGAAGACTGCTATAGTTCTTTGAGAATGCACCCCAAACACTTGTGGCAAACATAATTGCAATCGCAACGATATATATTGGCCTTCTTCCAAAGGTCTTGGCAACTGGACTCACGAAAAATAACGAGAGGCCAAGAGTCAGAATCAACCAGGCAGTAGTTTGAGAAAGGGTGTTGATGCTTATGTCAAGTTCATGTGCGACTTGAACAAATCCCGGTGAGAGCATGGGACCAAACGCGCCAACAACAGCAGCAGAAAACCCCACGATGAGGAGGATTGAATCCTTTTTCCATGTTGGCCACTGATTTTCGTCAGTGTACTGTCACAAGATAGTTGTAGGTTGACATACATTTAGAGGGTCATTCGGAGAGTCGGTGGGTTGAGGAACTAAAATGACATGAGAAAGTCGGCCAGTTCCATGCTTCAAATAAGTCCGAGGAACTTGCTCAAATTCACGTGGAACATCAGATTGATCATTCATGAAAGCTAAAAAGTTTCATCAGCATCCTTTCTATTCCTTCCCATTGCGAGTGGATCCTACCGGTCCCTGGGATTAACTCCATACGGGAATCTTCAAGAATTCCAAAAGCCATGATGATGGTGATATTGGGACTGAAAACCCCGCTTGTTTCAATCGACGATCTCCAATGCGGAGACACGATCATCTTGTAGGTGACAACCTTGCAAACGATGGCAGGCGAATGCATATGACTAAAGTCACTAAAACCATTACTCAAAATCCATGAAGCTTATTTGCTTTAAGAATTATGTGGGACGATTACGACGAAGCCAATAGGAGGGGAAGACTAGGTCACTCCAGATTAATACCTCAGGGGTTGAAGACCAGTGGGAGATGGGTTTCATTGTGAATGGTGGATGGAATTGGAGTTGGTGTGGTAATCTGCAGCTATGTGAATAGCCTGAATTATCCCATGGTGGCACCTTGGATACAAGGTCTAGCTAGACGATAAGCAGTGGGGCCTCTCTTGAAAAAAAATTCTTCAACCACAAGAACTAAAAAATTATAACGCAATTAACCTTGGAAAACTGTGCTTATTATTGACTAGAGTGCGCTAGCCAATGTGAGGAAAACTGCGATTAAAGCGAACATGTTTCTCGGCTTCTTTGTCCTTTGTTGACATGGAAGCTCATGCCGGCACAAAGTACACAAAGAATATCTCTTTATCGCTAGCTCGAAATACCGCACTCGAAAATGGCTTTTGATCATTCAACAAAGAGGAACATGTCCGGATGCATAAGCTCAGCAGAGCTATACCCTCGCGATGTTTGTAACCTTTCATCATATATTAGAAAATGTCTATTTCTATCAACAGTTGGGCCTCGATTTGACACTCCCCACCAAACCAGCATTATACACGATAGCAAAAGCAGTATGGAAACGAACCCAGCCGCAGACGACTCATATGCTAGGGTTCAAGCAGTCCGAGCACGAACAAATGTCGGCGTCAATGAAGCCAGGCAAGCTCTACAACGCTCTGGCGGAAATGTAGACGAAGCTGTGCAAAGTCTCCGTGGTGGCAGAAGAGTTCGTGAAGGAGACGAGGAAAGGGAAAATCCGCCCCAAGTCTCCAGATCAGCTTCTCCCAGGCGAGTTACTCGAGAATCCGGCCTTTTAACGCGACAGAGAAGCCCATACCCGCGTGGACAACAGTATCCTGTAACACCTTCACCTCTATCGTTCGCTTCACCAGTTAATCCTCAAATCCCAGCACAGCTAGCACCTCGTATTTCAACTCCAACTCCAACTCCTCCAACTCGTCTCCTCTCTCACCAACAAGCCCCATCACAAGGTCAAAGACCCGCGCAACAACCCGTGGTGCTGTCTCCACAACAACTCATAACACAAGGGCCGACAGTCCCCCCCAATCATACCAACGCCCCTGGTGTAGCAGTGCCTTTAGGAAGACCAGCACCCGCGCAGCTTCCTCCTTATCCCAGCAACCCACTACCAAGATTTTCTGAAATACAACTATCACAACCCCAACCATCCCAAAACACTCAGCCACCCCAAGGGTCTCCACCATCTCAAGGAAATCAGCCTACTGACGTCTCTCAATCAACTCAAGTGAGCAACGCAGAAGCAGCTAGAATCGCATTTATGAACCGCCCCTTGGTCACAGAAATGATTGCGTGGCCAGAGTATATAGACCCAGAAGGGGACGACGCTTATGACTCCGATGAATACTTAGCCCCGGAGTGGGCAGAGATTGGGCCGCTTGATGCTGATGGAAGGGCCCACTATCGAGGCATTGGAATACGTCGCTGGAGTATTGGCCGTCGTTTCCATAGAGGAGAGGCTGAACGTAAACGTTTACGACATCCCGACCCCGCGGTCCGTGATCAACCTGTGATAACCCATGATGATGTAGATCCGGAAACGGGGTTTAATAGAACGGAGTGGATGAAGACCGAGCCAAGGTGGAAAGAGGGGATCGCAGGTCCGAGGGAACCTGGGCGTGAGTGGCAACTTAAGCGCTGGAAGGGTACTAAGTACTTGGGTCAAGGGTCTAATGGAATCATTGGACTTTGGGAAAGAGAAGAAGGTGGTTTGCCCAATTCACCCGCGAGTAAGCTTCCAGAAGAGGTAAACAAGGTGGTTGTCAAACAGCAAAAAGTAAATCCCGATTTTGAACGGGAGGTAAGTATGTTTCAAAAACTTGGGACGACGGGCTCCAAACATCTGGTCAAGATGTATAAAGCTGCAACTGTAAATGAATATGGATATGATGTGGGTATTCTTCGAGTTTTTATACCCCCCTTTAGGTTGCTTTAGAAGGTTGAGACCCTATTTCCTCCTTAGACAGCTTTGTTTCTCCTAGCTACCCTGTTACTTCCTTAGACATACTTCTAGATATGGCGATACTGACTCCGAGATCGTCCACAGCATGGCCTTGCCAACGAGAGAGCGCTGGAAGAAGAAAATCCCGAGGACCTAGTCCATGAAGACGTTGCGGTGGGGAGGATGTTCATGGAGTTCTGCGACGGTGGAGATTTGTATGGTTATCTCACAAAGGAAGTTTTCGCGTATGTTCTCCCCACGATCGTGAAAAATATATATTGACAAGAAGTAGGCAACATACGGCATCAAACCCATATCCAGAACGTCTCATTTGGTACGAGCCTTTCTCCGTTGCACAAAATGTCAAGATTTAAGCTGACATATTGTCTAATTTTAGGCAAATATTTAAATGTTTAGCCCTGGGCCTCGTAGCAATAAACCATGGAACCGAAAATACAGGACGCATAAAGTCATGGAATAAAGATAATAACCTGATACACTTTGATATCAAAGAAGACAATGGTAATACCCCCCTAGTTCTACCTATCGAGTAGGGTAAAGATTGACAAAGAAACGTAGTGTTTTTAAAGCTGAACGACCCCGAGCACCAAGAGATACCGCTTTGCAAGGTCAGTTAAGTTGGAAAGTTCCGTGTAGTTAATGCCGAAGAGGTTTCTGGCTCTGACATGAAATGGAACAGATTGCCGACTTTGGGTGCATGCAAAATGCTCCACAGCGGGCGGAGCAGCCTAAAAACAACGAATGGACACGTGGCCTTACTTATCTACTACGTTTTACTGGCGCTCATTCTTCCCCAGTATGTCCAATATCTCGAGTAACAAGATGAGATGTATAGATAACTGAAAACGATATAGGAACAAGCACATCATAGATACAGTCCGAGAATTTACGGAAGCTTAACAAACGTATGGTAAGTCAATTCTTCTCTTACAGAGTTACCCAAGCCTGAAAGCCTTTTCTAAAAATAAAAAAAATGACTAGGCAAGTCGGTCGAGTAATGGCCTCCATTGTCCTGCGAGGCCGTGATACCTATAAAGAGTATGGTCCCCGACCGTACTTCAACCTCCTTCCCGATTCTCGACAGGGAAAAGTCATCCGAACAAGCGGCACTGATCTTCTCGACGCTCCATATTCCGTTGCACTTCGAAGTCTCGTTCTCCGTTGCCTAGCATACAATTGGCAAGATCGACCTGAAACTACGCAATTGTTAGCAGCAATAACAAGAGCGAGTTCGGTAGCAGATTCAGAACAGCCAGCCAGGGATAAGCTGAGTGCGGACCTGGAGCAGGATCGGATAATGAGTGGAGAGTTGGCTCTGATGAAGGCAGAGAGCACCCCGATAAAGGGCGAAGCAGACGTAGCAATGGGTGGAATGGGAGATGAACAGCCAGGACAAGTACAACAGCCCGATCAACCGCAAGGTCCGGGATATTTACCAACCGAGCATCCATCTTTCCCCCAGGAACGATGGGGACAAGGAAACAATCCAAATAACCCGTAAGACAAAGTCCGTCGCCTTTAGCGATACGAGGGGTTTACGTCTTACAGAATGAGTCTTGGAAGCCCCGAGCCTGAGAATGGAGGAAGAAACAGCACAAATGAGATAAATAAAGGAAAATCACAGCTTCACAGCTCCAAGTACAGGAGATCTCGAGGCTAAGAGTGGACGGAAACAGAGTACAAATGAAAGACATACAGGGAGAGAAATTCCTCCTACTGGGGTGGGGGTTTGTTTCAGGGTTGGATTGGCCCACGCGTATTGACCATGGAACTTTAAATAAGAGTATGTAACTTTAATTTTTGGATAGATGCGCTTATGAGATGACTTGGTATTTATCTTCTCTTGTTTATAATGCAATTTACTCGAAATAATAAATTTCTGAGCATCCATGATATTTGTGAGCAATGTGGATAGAGCAAGTTCTTCACTTGAAGTCAGCATTGCATAAGTCGTTCATCTAAGCGAGAAACTACCCAAAGGACTGTCAGAACATGAAGGGTTTGACCAATAGACCACGGTATCTCTTCCAAGTCCGTTATCGATGTTCAAACCGTGTCTCCACAGCAAAATGTAGCCAGTGATGCCCGCGCATCAAACCGCAGGTCAAAGAACTAAGCTTGCAAGAAGCAACCATTGATACGATGCCCTTCTGCTTGCACGCTGTTTGAACTTCGATATCGGACATCGAGGGGATATCTCAAAAACCTCGTACGTTCGTCGCTCGAAAAAACTTCCTCCCCAGTATTAAGCGAGCAAGTAACCCAATCTAAGCGCAACACCTCAACACATCTCCCATGTCCAAAAACCCCACTCCATCCCAAGACCCTCATGGCGCTATACTTCTGCACGCTGACAGTCTGAGTGAGAAAGAGGGGTCAACAACATGGATCCCCTGAAGCTCTCAAAAGCGGGGTGTGTGGGGTCCTCTCCACATTGGCCAAAGAGTACCGAAATCATCCCATATCTCACTCCTGTTAAGTATGCACTCCTCCACACTCTTTGCACTTCTTATCGAATAGAAAAGAATCTGACAGGAATATAGCACCACGATTGTGATATTTCGGCAGTGAGGAAGAAGAGAATGTGGAAGGGTTGTTGAGAGTACGTAGAAACTGACATGAGATGGAGAAGTAGATAGGGCGGAGAAACCCCATTATCAAAGCAAAAAAAGAAAGCCCAGCAGAAGAAGAAATGGCGTTTTTCAAACGAGAACGAGACACAGGGATAAAAGTCCTCATTGTGGGAACTGGTTTCGCTGGTCTGTCGGCTGCGCTGGGTAAGTTGGATTCTGATCCCACCTCCTCTCATTCCACCCCGTCAAAGCAAATTGACATCTCACTCCCTTTCCTCTCCAATTTCACCAGGCATTCAGTCCTCCCCAGCTCCCACCCACTCCCCTCACAAAATCAAAAGGTCAAAGGGCTAAGACACACCTCTTAGAATGCTATCGGAAAGGCCACGAAGTTTTAGTCCTAGAATCATACACAACCATTAAACCCCTCGGGGATGTAATATCCTTCGGGCCCAACGCATCCCACATCTTCTCTTCCTGGCCAGACTTCACCCGCCGCCTCTCCGAAATCTGCCACGCCACAAACGAAATCGTAATCAAGAACCCGCAAGGTCTCGTTCTCCTCCGACAATCCTGGGCCGAAGAAGAGAAAAATTATGGAGCAAACTACAACGGACACCGAGGCGAGATCCACACCGCTTTATTCGAATATGCGAAAGAGGTTGGAATCGAGATACGATTAGGACATAAGGTGACGGATTATTTTGAAACAGAGGAGGAGGCGGGGGTGGTGGCTAATGGGGAGAGGTTTGTTGCGGATGTTGTGCTTGCGGCGGATGGGGTGCGTAGTACTGGGAGGACGATTGTGCTGGGGTATGAGGATAAGCCTAAGAGTAGTGGGTATGCGGTTTATAGGGCGTGGTTTGAGGTGGGGAGGTTGAAGGATGATCCGGAGCTGAGTTTTGTTTTTGAGAATCCGGATGAAATTGTTACTGTAAGTAACCTTTTCCTCTGTTTCATTTTTCGAACTCCCATTCTTTGTGGTTGAGGGGATTCGAATGCTCCTCGGTTCTCCTGAATTCGATGAGCAAATTATGTGCTAACTTGTTGCAGTGGATTGGTGAGTGTGCTTTATTAGGATGTCGAGAGGTGAGAGAGGCTAACGAAGAGAATAGGCGAGGACATCCACTTCATAGTCGCAACCCCAAAACGCGGTCGAGATTTTAGCTGGGTCTGCACACACAAAGTACATCCCCTTCCCCATCCCCATCCCCATCCCCTCTCCTCTCGCCCTAACCAATTTCCAGGACGACGCAGACATCGAAGAATCCTGGCAAACCTACGCCCCTCTCTCAGCCGCAAAAAAGAACCTCCAAGGCTGGGACCCCATAATCCACAAAATAATCGACGCAACTCCCGACCCAGTAATAGACTGGAAACTAGTCTACCGCGACCCCCTCCCAAACTGGGTCTCCCCCCTCCGCCGCATCGCCCTAATAGGCGATGCAGCCCACCCTTTCCTTCCCACCTCAATTCAAGGAGCCTCTCAAGCACTTGAGGATGGGACCACACTGGGTGTTTGTCTCGCCCGTTGTGGGGGGGAAGTTCAGGAGGCTCTGAGTGCTTTTGAGAAGTTGAGGTATGAGAGGGTGTTGAAGGCGCAGAAGACGGGGGAGACGACTAGAGATAGGTGGCATAAGGCGGATTGGGAGGAAGTCAAGAAAGATCCCGAGAGTGTGAAGTTGCAGCGGGAGGAGTGGTTGTTGAAGTTCAATGCTGAGGAGTATGCGGAGAAGAATTATGAGGGTGCGGTTGAGGAGTTAAGGAAGAAGGGGTTGTAGAAGTTTGAGGTGTTCAATAGATTGAAGAGATAGAAAGATAGGAGATTTTGCCATGTTATGTTCAACCTCGAAGGAGTGTCCGCGATAAATAGGGTTCTCGTTGAGCCCGGGTATTACACACCTTAAAGTGCTCACAAATCAATGCTCCCCTTGATCTTTAGATCCCTACTGCTGGCTCCCACCTCAACTGTGTAGCGAACTCCCAGCTGCAACTTCCACTGCTGAGCAACCACATCCCAAACACTCAAATCTCTTCTCGTAACCCCAAATGTAACATCTCCCTTCTCCCCAACAGCAAGCTCAAGCTTCTCAAATCCCCTCAATTGTCTGACAGGCGCACCAGGAATGCCCAAATACAATTGGGCAACCTCAGCTCCCTTAACACTCCCCGTATTCGTAACAGTAGCCGTAATATTATACAATACATCCCAGAGCTCCGGATGTCCACCTTGAATAATAGCAATCTCAGGATCAGGATATTCCCCCTTGTTACCAATTTCCAGCGGCGCAATAGCAAGATCCCCATACTCGAAAGTAGTATAAGAAAGTCCAAAGCCAAACTCAAATCTGGGCTCAATACCATCCCTATCGAAAGCCCGGTAATCGATATACACACCCTCCGTGAAATTATCTTGAGGAAAGGCATCGAAAGAAATAGTTGCATTGAGGAGAGCCCCGTAATCCTCTTCCTTCTTGGCGATGGTATGGATCAACTTCCCGCTGAAGTTCTCATCACCGTAAAGAACATCAACCAAAGCATGTCCTGATTCTTGACCTGGGAGTCCACCGAAGATGACGGCTGTGACGTTCTCGTGTTCGATCCAGGCGTCTACTACTCTAGGACCCGCGGAATGAACGACGACAACAGTGTTGGGACATTTCGATGCAACGTTCAAGACAAGATTATCGGAGAATGTATCTGTGAGGGAGGTACGATCGAAGGATTCGGATGCGTAGGCGTTGATGAATACGAGACAGACTTCGGTGTTTGCTTCTGGGGTTGGGTTTTCAGAATAGAGATCCCAGCGGAGGATTCCTCGGTCGGCGATGACGCGGTCTTGGATTGCTTTTAGGGGGGAGATAACGTAAGGGGGACTGTTGGAACCGGATCCTCCTGCGACGATGAGGGTTCCGTTGAAGGTGTTCCAGCCGAAGTTTACTTCATACCCGCCTCCGTAACGAAGGGGGTTGGTCCATGGGGCGGGTTTGACTTCAGCGTCATATCCGAAGATGGACACGAAACGTGGTGTTTTGAGGGGAAGGGTGTTGTTGACGTTCTTGACGAGAACGTGACCAGCCGCTCCAATCTTTCGGATAACTTTGTCGTGATCTCCACGGACATCGAGGATTGGGTGTTGAACAGTGGCTGGGTAAATTGAGGCTTCTGGGAAAGTTCCATTTTGATCGAGGAAGTAGAATGAAGCCTAAATGGAGATTTTGGAGTTGGTTCATGTTCGAATCGATTTAGGGGAATGAGAAGTGTCTAAAAGACAAAAAAAACATACCATAGTTCTTGTGACCATATCATCGAGACGATCAGCAGTAACAGAGCCATTGTTAATGGCTTGGGTCAAGTTCTTTCCCCAATAACCCCCATCAGGCATAACGAGATCAAGACCTGCGTTGGCTGTGGCGACCCCTGATTGCTGGGCTGCCCAATCAGAGACAACAAACCCCTCGAATCCAAGTTCGGTCTTTAGGATACCGTTGAGAAGTTTGGAATTTTGGCATGCATACGAGTTGTTACTTCGTTGATAAGAACACATGATGGCCCCAGTTCCCGCTCGTAGAGCATTCATGAATGGCCAAGCATAAAGCTCATGCGCAGTCAAATCATCGACGTTGGAAGAAACAGACTCTCCAAGTTGATTTGGAAGACGTCTCCATTCTTGCTCGTTAAGAAGGAAATGCTGTGGGAGGTTAGCAGACGTTTATTATGAGAGAGATGCATGACTTACCTTGGAACAAGCAATCACACCAGCGCCTTGCATTCCCTTGACCTGTTCTCCCATCACAATACCAACAAGATAAGGATCCGGACCAGGACCTTCCCAATTCCTTCCAGCTCTCACAATACGACCCATAGGGCCCCCGACGGGTCCAAGAGCAACATTGACACCTTTTCCGTAATACTCTTCTCCGAGAGCTTTTCCGTACTCGTACATATACTTTTTATCCCAAGTCTGACCTAGATGCATTCCAGCCGGGAAAGCAGAGACAAAATCTGGACCACGAATACCAGCTGGTGCATCTTCAAGACAGAGACCTTTGAATCCAAGACGTGGAACGGAGCCGGTGTTGCCAACGCAAACGTCGTCGTCGAATCCCATGGTGATGTTGACTTTTTCTTCAAGAGTGAGTTGAGCAACGAAGGCATTTGCCTTTTCGTAAGCTGCGGCCCATTCTGGTGAGGTTCTACCCTTTCCTAATGCTATGAAATTGTGAGCAAATGATATGCAAAGTAGAGGGAAGATTGGACATACGAGTTGGATAGACTGGAGGACTAAGTCCATAGAGTGGCACCTCGCTAACATTTGTCCAACCAGCTTGAGCCTTTCCAAACAACAAAGTCGCAACAGCGGCGGAAAATACTGAAGACCTCATCGTAACGTCCTGGCCAAAAAGTGAATTTGACTTGACCCGATATAACATAACTGAGCCGTCCACGAAGTTATATATACTTTCAACCCGGTCCACAACTTACCGAATACCCCAGGAATGGGATGTCATTTGATGTCAGTTTGGCAGTATTTCGGTGCTATTGCTATTAAGTTTTGGGGCTCCGCGTAGGCCAAGAACCAGCCAAGGCGAGTTAACGAGCGCAATGGCGAATTTGAAGGTAGAAGTACTACTGCACATCAAATTTTTGCAGTGGTACTGTAGAGGGGTGGTTAGCTAAGGAGGGCAGCATTTCCGAGATCCGGCATCGGTATATGTCCGGGAGATGGGTGCTGCAGAGGCGGTGGAGAGGAGTGGAGAAGATAGAGGTTGGAGCTGGCAAAGGTTAGCCATTGTAAATGGGGTAGGTTGAGATTATGTGATTTCTAACTTGCCACTTGCCGATAGCTTCAAGAGCTCAATTCATTATTACCGCCGTCCAACCTTTTACAGCAACGATTCCAATGAAGGGTAGAATCAGCTGACTCGATAGAAGATGACATGTCGGGTATCGAAGCTTCTCTATAGATCCCAAATCCCACTTTCCAATCAAGCATCGTACTGGTAACCCCAAACTCATCCAAACCTATTACCCCACTCCCGAGATTTGTCCGCTCAAAGCATACGGGAACCCCAGTTGGAGTACTCCGTAACACTCAATGATGGGGGAGGAATGGAGCGACGTGGGTGGGACTCTACCTTTAATTCGAATTCCAAGTTTCCACAGACAAGATATCAACTTGAAAAGGATCGAATAGAGAGAGGCTAGGAATGCGCGAGTTGACTTCCGTGAAGCCATAGCATTTGCAGCGGTAAATTTCGACCAAATTCAATGCTCCACCACAAACATGCCATGGGTAGTAGGATCAACATGCGAGAAAGTAGAAAGGAGGAAGACAGGTACCTAGGTACGAGAAAAGTAGGAGGAAAAGGAAAGGCAGAGACACTCCACCAAACTCCTTCTGACTCGGCTGGCAACAATGTTCCCCAAGGGAAAACTTACATAATCAGTAATTTCGACCAAAGACGCCAAAGACGCGTCTCCTCGCTCTTGACGCGTTATGAAGAAGCTTAAGCATTATCAGGCCTGAGGTTGGGAGACATTGCCCCCACAACCTGATGCTTGGCAGGAACGCCGCACATGATGTCATTGATGCGCAAACGGAGTATCGCAATTTTCTCACTCGACATTTCTGCCCTCACCTGCAGTTAACTTGGAATATACTCGGATACTCGGAATCTAGCTGTCATGATCCAGTCCAGACAATTGGTTGCAGCTATTCTAGCTTTCCAACTCACCGGCTCTGTCTACTCCGCTCAAATACCCCTCTTCCCCCAGTCGCATTCCGAAAACTACGAATTCAACTCTTTACTTCATCTACCGGGCATCAGTCCTTATTTCGACGCAATCGGTTCCGGCCTCGACCATGCAGCACCCCAAGACTGCGAAGTAACAGCAGCATCATACCTCATTCGACACGCTGCGATTTATGCCAACGACGACGATTACGAGCGATACATCGAGCCCTTCCTCAAGAAACTCGACACCACAATCACCACTTCCTCAGGGAAAAGGCGAAAAGGATGGACAGGTCCATTAGCCTTCTTCAACAAATGGAAGACACCAATACCAGATCCCGACAATCAATTGGAGGAAATAACACCACAAGGAATTAAAGACTCGAAGAAAGTTGGGAAGCATTTACTCTCGAGATACCCAAAGCTGGTTCCTACGACGAGGAGGATATATACGGATAAGAAATCACGGACACGGGATACAGCGAAGGCATTTGTGAGGGTTTTTCCGCAGGAGGTGGAGATTGTGGAGATGACTGCGGATAACAAGTCTTCCTTCCATTCGCAGTTACCACATAAGGCTTGTAATGCATTCTCAAAAGAACCTGGGAATGATGAACTGAAGACTTTCATGTCATCTTATACCCCGCCAATAATTGGACGTCTGCAGAGATATTCGCCTGTTGAGTTGGAGCAGACAGATATCATGGGTATGCAACAACTTTGTGGTTACGAATCCGCCATTCTCGGGAAGAAATCCCTGATATGCGATGTATTTACGGATAATGAATGGATGTCCTACGAGTACGCGTGGGATATGAAGTACTCCCTAATGGTCGGTCACGGCAACCCACTCTCTCCATATCTCGGTTTCCCATGGCTTAACACGACTTCGAACTTGATGTCCAAATTCCACGCTCCAGTACACGATGGTGGCGCTGACGAAATCCCCGACGACGACGGTCAACGTTTCTTCCTAAGTTTCACGCACCGAGAAGTCCCTCCTTTCATCGCCACCGCCCTTGGGCTTTTCAATTCCTCAAATTCCCACGCGGAAGAATTTCCTCTGGATCGTGTGAATTGGAGTCGCTCATGGCGCATGGCAGAACTCATACCATTTCTAGGACACGTGGGAATTGAGAAACTCACCTGCAATGCCGTTTCCCTCGACCCAGGTGATAACAGAGAATATATCCGAATAATCGCAAATAGTGCACCGAGACCGATTCCACAATGTCAGGACGGACCGGGTGCTAGTTGCAACTTCGACCGTTTCACCGAGATTATTCAATTAGGTATGAATGAGTATGGGGATTTTGATGCCGTGTGTCAGAACGACGAGAAGAGAGATGAGCTCTAGTGGTACAACCGTAACTGTAATATTTAATATGTAAACATTGGCGTTCAGAAGGTTGTTTTGGGGGTTTACGTGGTGTACAGTACCAAAAATTGGGGGTAGAGAGTTTGAATGGAGATGAGTCAGTCGTGGAAAGATATAGTCAATGGGACAATGTGAGTCGGTGAACTTACTATGATGACAAAATATGAAAGCTTCACATCTTGGATTGTTCTTCCCTTGCAACGACAAATAATCCGCTCTAAACGCAATTCTCGTGCTTTACCTGATATTTTGACAGTAACATGGCCCGCAAATAAGGTACCAATGTTGAGATGGTTTTAATAGAAAGGTCGACATCGTGGCATTAGAATGCCGTTGGCCTTTACACTGGAATATATATGTACGGGGGAAAAAGCCATAAAGAAGGGCGGCGGGTGGGGAGGGGGGATACTATCGATATAGCAACAGCAACGTACAACAACACTATACAAAATCCATCGTCACTAGAACTTCTCCATCTAGCGGTGAAGCTAGGGGTCCTACACTAATTAAAAAAGCGCAAGTTGTTGTTGAAAGGCAAATCGCTTATGTGAACCATGGACTAGGAACTTGATTGTATTTCGTAAAAGGAAAAAAAAAGGAAAAGAAACTTGGTGAACTCGATACGAGAAGAAGAAGAAGAAAAGGCAAAAAAAGTGAAGATTCAGAAGTGAGCCTACCAAATTCAATCCTCAGTGCTATGGAAGCTTCGTCCGATTTGACCAGCGCCCCCAACAACTTCCTCTTCTTGTTGTTGGACAAAGCTCTTATTGTTGTATATCCATATTCGAGATTTGAGAGGTATTGTGGGGTGGGGGGATTTGTGTGTGGACCCACTGCTAGTTGGCCATTTATGTTGAAGGATGTGGTGGTGAAGGTTGGAAATGGGGTTATTCGCTTAAGTGAGGAGCGACGACGACAACAATTGGTGGGTTGAAGGAAGAGGCATTCACCTTTGATTTTAAAGCGGCAACTAGTTCGCGTGCCAGAAGCTCATTGTTGACTGTATATATCTGAGTTTTCTTGCTTCTCCACAACTCCTCGACATCAAACTTCATCACGAACTCGACACGAAGATAATGGAACCGCGCTATCCCCACCGATTGAGGCATGCCAAAAGCTCCGGCTCAGTACTTCACAATGCGACAACCAATTCTCAGCACGAGGCTCAACGATTAAGACCTACCAAGAGCTCGTACTTCAAACGTGCCATAGAACGGCCTCACGATGACTCTCAACAACCACGCCGTACCAAAAGCTCATACTTCAAACGCGCCGCCGAAAATCCAGAAGATGAATCCCACCCCCGAAAACCAAGACGTACAAAGAGCTCCTACTTCCGACACACCCCCAAACAATCCCAAGGTTCGGTCGAAACGAAACCTCAACACACCTTCCTCTCAAAACTCAAAGCCGCGTTCGCGAAATCGCACACCCGAACCAAATCAAACACCCCCTCCCAACTCGAATCTAAACTGAACATGACGCGTCTCGAATACCGTCTCTACGCTTTAAACCACTATTCCACACCCCAGCAATACCACCGCATCCACCTCGCAGCAATCCTCTTCCATCCCCTCACCAACCACCTCCTCCTCGTCAAAGATCCCATTAGTGAAAAATACAGTATCCCAGAAACGGCAATGTTTACGCGCCATTCTTCGCTTGGAGAAGCCTTGAGAGAGGGAATGTGGGAGAGGACTGGTCTGTGCATTAGCGAGGTTACGAGAGAGGTCTTACCAGTTTGGGAGTTTGAGGGGGGCTGGAAGTTTGGCGAGGGGGAGCTGGGGATGAAATCTGTGATGTTGAATTTTGTGGTTGCGGTTGAGGATTTAGGTTTGCTTAAGGAGGAGGGGGTTTGGGTTGGGGAGGAGGAGGTTGAGGGTTTAGAGTTGGATAGGGGGATGAGGAATTTGGTTAGGTGGGTTTTTGATGAGAGGGTTGTTGCGGATTGGTAGGGTGAATGTGGTTTGGGTGTTTGGATTTGTGTTTTCATTTTGAGTTGTGCGTTTGGAGAGGTGTGTGGGGAGTTTGAAATGTACAGTACATACACACTTTGTGATCCGTTGGCGACAGTGCGCTATTAGGAAACTGAATGGTTTTACAGATTTGCGACTGGAGGCGGATTTCTCGAGTGCATGGATACCGGCTTTGGGTAATACTTTGAAAGTTACAAAGGATATTATGCGGCACTGGAGAAAGTTAAAACAGAGCTTGAGGGGCCTGGTGGAGGGTGTTGTAATATGCACGGGTCAGAACAATTTGTTTGGGCAGAAAGCATCACAATTGTGTGGTTTCTATCCGCTAGGAAACTATCAGGGAATCCGATTTGGAACTGAACGCACTGTTGTCAAAAAGGGTATCAAATAGGATGTTGCGTAAATGTCTCGCCTCGTCTTGGGAACCTCAAAGGCCCACTTTTCCAGTCAGGTGATACTTAACTCGCAATGGACAGTAGAAGGATTTACTTTAGTGATTTTCAAATCGTGATGTCGAAGAAGCTATTTGCGAGTGCAGTTGACTTATTTCGCAGCTCTCTCTTTATCAGGTCAGCTGATCGCTGTGATCGGCATGAAAGATAATCCGCTCCGAGACTCTCCAGTTAAAACTGATCCAAACTTCGTTTCTCTCTTCTTCTTTAAACGCATTCTCGAATCTCGACACGATGGACACGATGAAGCTGTTTCGACGACTCACAGCCTTCTATCCACCCACGTGCTCAACTGCCTCAAAAGAAACATCCTAGCCCAACAATGTGATGACACCGCACAACCGATGGCGAATGGCGTAAGATGTTACAGAAAGGGGGCCTGCCAATGTTGGTTTTGATGTGCCGTTGCTGCATATATAGGATCCGAGCCGGGTTGTGATGCTCTGTATTGGTTCCTGGGGTCCCGGGGCTTCTCTCTCCTGATAAACAACCCACCAGTTACCCGGCAGCCTGGGACCAGGGATTGAACGGTTAAAAACGGGGTGACATCTTAGAGGATACTATCCCGAGGCTGTCAGCTTATCAAACTGAGCACCTTTTCTCCTTCTTCTTTCGTTTCGTGGCGGTTGCTTTCGTTCTGAGACCTTTTCCGCGTTTCGAGTTCCGTATTTTAAAGTTCTTGTCATATATCTGTCGTTATCCTTCTACTTTTTTAACTCGTGTTCCTCTTTCTGCCGCGCCCTCAAAGGTTGAAATGCCGCCACCCACTCAAAACACCGCAATTGAAGATTTCTTTCTATGGGAAGCCCAATCCCAAGTCGAAGTGGTTGTTGATTTTGGAACGGACGAAAAGGCAAATTTTGTGCCCTTGGCGGATATCAAAACATACTTTGGCGCCAACGATGCAAGGAACCTTACTAAAATCCTGCAAGAGGTTTTTAGAACGAAGGATTTGCCGATTGAGCCAGATCTCATACTGCAGGACCACGCCGCAGTCTTGTGTATCTTGCTACAGATCGGACAGGGATGGCTCATTGAGGAGTTCGCCTACTATGAAGAGCTTTCTGATCGCCGTCTACCCTTCGACTCAAGTCACCCTCAACAAGAATTTCCGATGATCGATGAAGATGCTTCTTTGCTTGAGCGATTCTGTGAGAAACAATGGATGTATTGCGTACCTACTTTTGATAGTCACATGCTTCATAAGAGATTCGGCAAGCAGAGGCTGCTGCCAATAATCGGCCAAGAACTTTCTACCATCGAGGGACAAGCAACCAAGCGTGTGGTGGAATTATATGGCCCGCATAACAAGCTGTTGAATGTTGCGGGGAAGAATGTAAGGATCCATCATTCATTTTACTTACTACGCTGACAATATTTTGATGGCTTAGAATATTTCCGATACCAACAAGTTTGTCCTCAAAACGTACTCAAAAAGGGATGGTGAGGGTATTTACAAGAAAGAAACCAATGGCTTCCGAAGTCTCAAGAATGCAGATAGCATTATCCGGTTTTACGGAAGCTACATCCATGGAGATTCTATGAACATAATTCTTGAATATGCGGACAAGGGCTCATTGGAAGATTATTTCCGAACCGAGAGTGCTCCGAGTCGCGGGGTTGATATCATCAAATTCTGGGAATCCATGTTTCAATTAATCAAAGGGCTGAAGGCAATACATTCTGTAAGGGGGTGGGTATTCGTCGTTCTTACTTTCCTCTGTCACTTGCTAATCTCTCCAGGGGACATTGTGGCATTACCCCCGACACTATACAAGTTGTAAGTAATGGGGCTAGTTCGTCCTCGGACTGGCATTTCAAACTTGCCGATTTTGGTTTGAATACCAGGCAAGGCGGAGGCGATTCAGGTACAAACAAACACGCTCGGACGTATGGTATGTGCTATCTTTTGCCTCCTATCTTGCGGTTGACAACAAAGCGGCAGTAAATAGCCCATTGTCCCAGCTTTCTAGTACAATTTGATATTACCCCAGGTATTTTGGGACAATTGAAGTTGGTTGTTCTCAAAACTTAGGTTAATATTCTAGATTATTCTCTATGTCTAAGGATAATTACTCAGAATTACCCTAGAAAGCTGAAACAATGAGCGCTATAGGAGGTACGAACCTGGCGCATTTACTGCCACTTTTGCTATCCATCGCGAGCTCACAGCCATCAATTGAACTGACAGAACAGGTGCCCCAAAGTCATACTCTCCGTATGACTATGATGTCCAGGAAGAAGAACCCAGTGCAGAGACCTGGGAAGATGATATTTGGTCACTTGGATGCATTTATAGCGAGGCGGCTATTTGGATATCCGACGGTTACAAGGGGCTGATGGACTACCGCAATAACCGTAAGACAGAAACCAACGAACAGTTATTTCATGATGGCGAACGAGTCCTCCAGAGTGTCCTTGATGCACACAGAGATATCGAGGACCGCCTACGACGTTCTGATTATATAACCAAAGATGTTCTGGATTCAATGGTGGACGAGATGCTGTGGGAGGAAGACCGACCAAATTCGAAGGCTTTATCAAGGAAAGCTGATGTGATCGTTTCAAGATCACGCCAAAAACTGACGTCCTCTTCGAATTCTTCAAGGGAGCATACGAGGGCAAATCGAGCTCTTCCACCACCACGTCTACCACCATCACAGCCGCTCCCCCCAATCCCACGTGGCCCAGCGTCTGGTCTATCATCGATTGCAGAACGACAATCACCCTCACCAAATGTCGATAATTGGCGATCTCAAATCACAATACCACAAACTACATCGCAGCTCAACCTTGGTCAGTTTCAAGACCATAGCCTCATCATTCCGAATCGTCGAATGAGTATCACGACGAGTGGATCGGATATCGACCGGGAGCGTTCTGAATCGTCTATAGGCTGGCCAAATGGCGACAGTGGCTCTATAGCCTCCCCTATTTCGCCCTTTACCTCACCTCATACAAGTGTTCACTACGATTACCACAGGCATAACCCAAATGAAGGAAGGCCTCGGACTTTGCAGACACAAACGTCTCACGAGGAAAGGAGGGCTCCCACTGCTCCTTCCCAAGCGATTGCATACGAATTAGCGGATGAGCAGGCAAATTTTAAATCTCCTGACGTACCTCCACGAGACCACCGCAGAGGGCAGAGCGGTGCGATCACCAATGCAAGTAGCCAACAATACCCCGCCGAAGATTCCAAACGTCTTGGGCGTACTTCTAGTCGCGCCAGTAGCCGGAATTCTTCCAGTACATACTCAGCCCCTAACTCACGAAGTACCCACTCGACGGAAACAAAACTACCGAAAACACCGAAGCGCTTCGGCGGGTTCTCCCTCTTTCCTACCCGGTCAGACACAGTCCACACACATGCCTCCCAACACAATGAGGGCAGACAAGCTTATGGAGAGTTGCCTGCCCATCCAAATGCATCTCCTACGACGGATTATCTTTCGCTCAACACGTGTCTTGAGTGGAAGAAGGCTCACAAGAAGGTCAAGAAAGCTTCTAAGGTTCCTCCATTACCGGGCGCAAATATAATAGAAAGTTTGAGAGGGCGAGATCATGCAAGTGCAATTCTGTCTCCAAGTCTCGAAATGCACCAATGCTGACTTTTCTCCATTAGGTTTTCATCATAGACGACAGTAGGTCAATGGCAAATGTTTGGCCGGAAGTCAAACGAGTATTCGAAGCGCTCTCCTACAGTAGGTCTTCTCTTTTTTCTCTCCAGTGGTGGATGATATTCAGCTTCTAGCTTTGTACCTGCCACCCAGTACTCGTTGCTCCAATCCTTTAGGGTAATGCAAGGCAATTATCCTTAAAAGCTGGAAAAATGAGAGCGATTGCGACTTGCTTCTGGAAATGGCAATACTGACTCAGAGATCTCCCCTAGTTGTAAAAGGCATGAGCCCCAATGGAACCGAGCTCTTTTATACCATTTCCTACGATACCTATCTGAGGAAAGATACCTCGGATCTCTGTACTTTCCTAGAAAGCAAGGAACTCGCAGGAGAAACGAATATTTCCTACCGACTCGATCTCCAATTACAGAATTACGAAGTCAAGCTATTAGAGGCCAGCCGAGCCAAGGGTAAAAAACCTGTCGTTCGACCTATGAGTGTCTACGTTCTCACCAACGGGGAATGGGGAGAAGGAATCGATGCCAAAATCACCATCCAGAAAACAGCCGACTTTTTGATTGAGCAGAAGGTGAGGGATGGACAACTTACTGTTCAATTCATTACGTTTGCGCAAAGTGCTAGAGCGATGCAGAAATTCAGCGAATTGTCACAGGAGGATTTTGGAATGTGAGTTTGCTCTGTTTCACTTTGATTTTATTGCACCTGCTGATTTCATCTTCGAAGGGACATGGTGGATTGCACACCGTGGCGGGGTAATGTCCTCAAAATGCTTCGAGGCCCACTTGACAAATCACTCTACGCCAATGACAGTGGAGGTTTGTAAAACGCGGGATGGGAACATGGCTGTGCCGCAGTTGCATCGGCCGTTATCGCCATTCTTGTGGATTCAAGCATCCCCGGGAAGACCGGTCCTCTTGCTGTGTGTATTGATTAAATAAGAGGATGTAAGAGGAGGTGTGCAGAATAAAAGTAACCATCCATCCACGCGATCTACGAGTAGCACAATCTCTCGAGCCTCTCTGTGAGAATGCTTGGGGGCTATTGACTCCTCAGTTCCTTTCGGTGTTTCAAAACAAACATGGGATCATTTTATTGGTTGGATCGTCGGGAACGATTCTTGCTCTGGAGTCTGGACATGCTTAACATTGGAGACCCACATCACCTGCGTTCTTTCAACTTCTAAAGAGGTAAACGCGATTCCTTGGCATACCCCCCTCTGCAAAGTTGCTTGGGCGAATCCGGGACGCGGGATCTTATTCGTACCTGTAGGTTTGCGGCGAGGGTGTCCAAGTGTGGTGCCTCTTTTCAACTTCTTTTAGGTGCTCCTTGGGGTTCGTTCCTTTGCTTGTGTTCCTGCTTCAGTACGCTAAACTGGCCATATTTTGTATTTCGTTGTCGTTGTTTGATTTCATTTCGCTTTGATTAGCTGTTTTTGCCAAGCTAGTCCTTTGTACTGCCCCATCATCATTCGGAGCCTCTCGTCAGTCAACAATTCCGTTGTCAGATGGCACCGCGATGAAGAGTCAACGCTTCATGGAACAGCAGAGAAGGAAAAAAAAAAACAGCACGAGGAAATGTTATCGTTTTGGTAGGGATACTCTCCAGTGTGTTTCTCGTAACCTCAAGTGGACTTGCGCTATCATCGAAGCACAAGGCAATTCGAAGGGAGATAATCGCGCAAGAGGAATCCGACTCGAGAGTTCGAGATATCAACCATTTTCTGGATGAGATTCCAAGAGGCGTTGTATGTATCCAGTGTTCATTCTCTTCCGATGTCTCCATTCTTCTCGATTTTGGGCTAGAATTGAGAGCTAGTTCCAGTCTGTTGCTTAGGTGAAAGAACTTGTTCTAAAAAAAAAATTGGGACAGTCTAGTTGTATCTTCCCTCGAATTCTTCAGTAGGGTTGCGCGCATACATCCGAGGTGCATATGTCAAAACTTACGATCCTTGGACGATTACGATGATTCGCCGAAGCCGAAGAAACATGAGTTGAAGAGGGAATTGATGGAGGAGGTAGAGATTAGGGGGGTTCTTGTAGAGAGATCGGAGGATCCCTGTATACCGAATTTTGGCAAACGAGAAGAGATTCGAATTGAGGTCAAGATACGGAGGCAAAACCAGATGTTACTGAGCAACCAAGGCCGAGTGAGCCCGGCTCGGTTGAACAAGTAGATGGGTCCGAGATCCAAATCACAGTTGAGAAAACGGAAGGAAATTCAGAAGCTGCTCATAAACCGATGCCGGTTGAGGTGGAATTGGAAGAAACGGCCCCCCAAAAGGAGACCGAAATTGAGGAGAAACGTCATTTTAAACATTGTGTGGAGGAATGTTCGTTACTTGAACAAATTCGTAAGCAATTCTCGCGTACTCTACTATATCTGGCAATCCGCTCACAATCGCACGTACTGGGTGCTCCCGTCTTCATCGCCAACTACTGCTGGGGTCTCGGAGAACCTTTCGAATTTCCCGAAGTAATGGTTCCAATGGCCAAAAGGCAGGCTCTCTCAAGTGTGGGATCTGCAAGCGCGTCATTTCGTGCTAGTACTGTCCAAACCCTTTCGACCCGAACTTTGGTGAGTGCAAGTGCGTCTGGGGCGAATCCAACAAGAACAAGTGCCGGTGTCAGTGTCGGTGTGACTACACTGCCCACCGGTAAAACCTCTCGGCCCAACTTTGAACCCACTGATGCTGGAGCAAGTCGATGAAGCAAGTGCTGATTGCTCGGCTGTTCATGCCAACAGAATAGTGATCAGTGCAAAAGAGACCTATAACGGAGGAGCAAAGGAATTGTGTGAAGCTGAGAACTCCTGGGGACCGGATTTTGTCACTACACTGGAGGGAAAGTTTTGCGATATGTGTACTCGAAATTTGTGGGATATTTGTTCGGTAACAATTACCAAAGCTTGCTTTGATGAAGCCACCAGCATTGTTCGATCCGGAAATGGAATGCGTGGTCGTGATTTATTCGGTAGATTGCCTCCTGTGAAGACTTATGCGAGCGTTGTGGAATGGAAAAAGACAAGAATGGGGTGCGTATTTTCACTTGCTCTGGGTTTCATTTCTTTCCTTTGTTACTGGGGTTATGTTTTTTACTAGTGAGATTTTACCTTATCATAAGACCATTGTAGGCGTTTACGGGATTGACCTACCGTCACATAACTAAACACATCACCCTTTTATATCTTTAATATTCTCAACTTGTGTATAAATTAGCTATCCTTATTCCAGTATTCAGTTTATGGACACCATTTACTTCCTGCGGCCTGCCTTTTGTCTTTAGGGAAGCATATTGATACACATGATAGTAGCCGTAAAGGCAGTGGTGGTGGTGGGTGTCTTGTGCGCTTCAAGAACCAAGACAAACGGACTTGAAGAACGGGAGGAACTTGATAAGAAACTATCGTTCCCACTTTGTCCATTGGTAAGTTTAATCAAGATATGGGAGAAATTTATGACGTATTTAGCAATAATCTCTTTGTTATATCGCGTTTATTGGGTGGAGTAGTAGCACCCTCGCTCAGCCCAAGAAAACAATGAAGCCCTTTGACCGGAAGCCTTTGAGAATACCTCTCAAAGAAATTCATTGAACCCTTGAAAGATAACAAAGATGATTCTAATAGTAGCTCACAGAATGAATGGTTCATAAGATAACAATGCCATTATTTTCTTTTGTTTCAGAAATATTTAAACGGAAAAAAATCAGTTTGCAAGTTTACATAATCGAAAGCAAACTCTCTATACAGCAGAACAAATCATACTATTAAACTCGCAAATGATGATGAGAAGATTTAGACAATTATCAGAGGTCTCACCTCTTTCAAGTCCAAGGTCAGAAAATATCCCCGAAGACATCCCCCAACCACGAGCGACAACAAGTTATCCAAGATCATCACTCGGAGTAGAACAAAGCCAAGCCCAACCACGTCTTACTTTTGGAGTAGAACTAGAATTTTCACTAGCATATCAACCCCCCAACTACACAAAATCCGACCCTGATCCCCACGATCTCCGACCAATCCGTGGACTCGTCACTACCCCTGAGCCACCTGGACTTGAAGGGAGTTACGAAATTGAAGCGCAGCAACAAGACGAAGCCCACGAACATATCGCGAAAACGCTACAAGGAGCTGGTATTACATGCGCTCCGTTTGCCACCGCATTCGAAAGCCAGCCCCCGCCAGAGCAATGGTTAATTGAAGCTGACAACACCGTCAAAGGCCCCCAAGAAACAGATTATAAGTTTACATCTGTTGAGGTCGTATCCCCTGCTTTCTATTTATGCCAAGAATCAAAATCGTTAGTCTCATGCCTAGCACAAGTACTGACATCTAGATATCGTTTAAACTGCAACTTTACATCTGGTCTTCGTAAGTAATCCCTTCCTAGCTCCCCTTTGATATTTGGTATGCTAACACTTATGTCCCAGACGTACATATCGGATATGGCGAAGACGGATTTTCGCCTCGTGTACTTTGCAACTTAATGGCAACCTTGTTCATTTTTGAAAAGCAAATAGAGTCATTACACCCTCCCAGTCGACGATCGGGGCAGAATTACTTCTGTCAAGACATACGAACAAAATCTGTCCTTGGCTCAAAACTACCGGATACCCCAGAGGGAACACGGCAGGGCTTAGAGGAGATACTCAAACTCAGAAATCAGGATACGACAGCTGAGATTGTAAAAAGTCTTCGCCCTCACGACTCGGAAGGTGGCGTTGTACGCCTAGCCTATAATCTTGTTAATCTTGATGAAACAACTTACATGTCTAGAACGTTGGAAATCAGGGGCCATGAAGGAACCTTGGACCCCGAGAGAATCGTTAACTGGATCAATGTCTGCGCGGGCCTCGTAGAATTTGCGGACACAGTTAAGGACCACTTGCTTGACGTTTTTCTTTGGCGCCACGTTGACGACCATAGCTTCACTGTTATAGATCTCCTAAAGGCTATTGGAAGACCTAACGAAGCCGAGTATTACGCGAAGAACATTCAAGAATACGACACCGTCACATCTATATCTTCAGGGCAGGAGTCTCCTCAACATGAAAATCCTTCAGTCGATACCGATGAAGAGAATCGTCTACTCGATGAGGAAATTCGTTCGATTGACACCTATGGAGAGAGTGTTCAGTCCGATGTGTCGGATCGGTCAGATGAAGAAATTCGTTCAATTGATGCCAATGGAGAGAGTGGTCAACTCGATGAAGAACGTCGTCGGCTAGAGGAAGCACTTCGTGACCTCGAGGCCGATGAGGAGAGTCGTCAACGTGATGAAGAAAGTGGATGGAGAAGGTCTATAGAGTACTTATCAACAGCCACTGACGACGAGATGATTACTCGGGTTCCTCTTTATAGAGAATTTTCAAGGTGGCAGTTCAATTAATAGGGCGTCCCGTATACACCAAAGGCCAAAAACGACCTTCTTATTATAGATAATAGAAAATATAAAGAGCTAAAAGTTAATATATATAGTAAGTAAACTTTAGTAATTTAAGTTGATAGTAATTTAAGATAGCTAGCTATTATAGAGAATACTACGTATTACGAAATAGACTAAACTATTTTATAAGCTTAGTAATTATTAAGCTCTTTAATGAACTTAAATCTTTTTAGCAGAGAAGTTATAATTACAAGGCTTAAAAGAACCGGGAGAAGGAGTAGCTGGATCTTAAAACTTCGTAAAGAGAGTGTTTTAGTCTATAAAGTGAACAGGAGTAAAAATTGAAGGTTTTAATTTTATATACATAGGCTAGGTCCGCGAGTTCTATCTCTCACTAGTGCTATAATAAATAAATCAACACATTTCCTACTCCGCAATTCGACAGTAGCTGGCTAAATTTCTTTTGAGTAATCTATTCAAGAGCTTGTTTTACTTCCCATTAAATTTAACCTAACCAGGTCCTCCAAAAACCGACGATTAGTATCGAGGTGAAAAGACAGTGGGTTCAGCCAGCACACACGAAAATCTGCTGCTAAACGAGAGTAATGGCGGCTTGTTCCTACCACAAAGACTGGCTCTGAATTTTTTTTTGGCGTTGGTCCCAGTCTTTCTCCCGAGTGCTCAAATTTCAATAACTTTCTTTTCCTCAAACCCCTCCGACTGCCTAAAGTAATACCCCCTCTGATTCGTAGCGACCCGTTTCCCCGTCTCTAAATCTAAGAAATCGCAATTGAAATGCGTATGACCAAACGTCCAGACCCGTACATTCGCACTCGTCCAGCAAAGTTCCCTCGACAAGTCAGAAGAGAACCCAGAGGATATTTGGCTCCCGGCATTGGCGGGGCTAGCAGCTCTGCTTAATACCGTCGGGCTATGGTGTGTGAGAATGATTATTCTGCGATGCGGTTCGAGTTCCGATATCGATTTGACTTGCGCGTATTTAGCCACTCGAGGTCGGCGTTGTATGCTTGGGTGTGTTGTTCTACAGACCAATCTTCGATGTGGTAAAAGTCGTTGAGACCAAAGCTGACGGTTTCCGATTGTGCGGGAAGGATATTGGAGAATAGTGTACAGCCCAGAATCGTGATTGCACTGGAAATATCGAAGCGGGTCTGGTCTAAGAAAAGGAAGGATCCTGTTGAACATCCGTACCTGTCACGTGATGTGGGTCTTCCTAAACCCTCTTATATATAAGTAGAAAGCAATTCCCCTCTAGAATTGCTTAAGTAATATAATTATATTAAACCTTATACTATTCTTTTAACAGATTATAAGCTTAGAATTCTACCTTAGACTTATTAATTAAATTACTACTAAGTCTTTAAATAATTCCTTAACCTAGTATAAGCGTATTCTACTAATAGATATACGAGTTATTATAATTTAAAAACAGGATCTCTTATATCTATTATACCTAGTATTACTACTTCTAATTCATCTTAACATATATTATAATAAAAGTACTAAGATATCTAAGTACTAAAATACTAGGTTAACCTCTAACCTAGCCTATATAGCTCTCTAGTAGTAAAAAAATTAACAACTTTAAAGAAGTTAAAAAAAAACTAACCTCTTAATATACTACTTAGATAGCTTATAAAATTATATTAATATAAGCGAAAATTTTAAAATAAATATATTAGAAGAAATAAAGTCTTAGAAGATTACTAAGAGCTATACTAAGAGCTAATTTAAGATAAGTTAAGAAAGGCTAGGAGTAGTCTTAAGAAGACGCTTCCTAACCTATTAAATAATAAAGAAGATAAGATAGTACTTACTTATATTATACTTTAGACTTAATCTTTTTCTCTATTATACTCGAACTCTTCTTTAAACTTATTCTAAATACTTTTATAAAGACGACCTACTTAAAGACTCTAACTATATACCTTCTAATCTAGAATCTAAATCTAAAACCGAATCTGAAACTAATACTAGCTCTAATACTACTAAATTATCCTTATTAGAAAACGAACTTCTTCTCTCTTCTCTAAGCTTTATAAACATCTTTAGACTCTATACTAAAGAACCTTTACTTATTACTCCTACCTCCTCTACACCTAGCCTACCTAGCTCTCTTTAATTATATCTACTAAAAATTAAACTTAGAATAATATCTAAGAGCTTAATAAAGCTAACTAGACTAAATAAGAAAGACGAGTTATTAATAGCTTTTATATTAAAGACTACTACTATAAGTAGCTTATTACTTATAAGAAGTAGCGATTAGATGCCCTTTTAGTAGTATAAGCTATAGGTCTTAGATAAGCTACTATCTTAGAGCTAATAGTAGCTAAGAAGAAAGAATATAGAAAGAAGAATAAAGAATAGATTAAATTCTTAGACGTTAGATCCTATATAATACGTAGTAAGTATAGCTTTTTAGCTAAGAACTATATTAAGAATAATAGTAATAATGTCTTATAACTTCTTATAAAACTTAAGAATAGATTTTAGCTTAAAAGATTAGTATAATTTAATTAACTTATAAGCAAGCTCTTATTTTTATAGCTTAATATCTTTACCTCTATTTAAGAGTATAACTCTTAGTTTCTCTAGATTAATTATAAGCTCTTACTTATCTTACTAGATACTAAACTTAAGAATCCTTAGTTTAGCTAACTCTATATATTTAGCCTTACTCTAGTATATAATACTTTTAAAGGATATTAGGCCTAGACTTATAACTACGTTAATAATACTAGCTATATTACACCTATTAGTAAACTTATAATAGTAGTCTAAAAAAAGGAATAGTATATAACTATAGATACTAATAATATAATAATAAGTATACTTACTTATAAATAATCTAGAACTAATAAAATACTAAAATATATATATTATAGAAAAATATATTATCTAGAAGTAAACTATATTAAGAAATATCCTTATCTAAAGCTAGCTTATAATAAGTAAATAGCTAATAAGGTAGCTATAAAAGCTATTAAATATAAGAAGTGTTCTTACTTCTAAAGTAATATCTAGAATTAGAAAAAGAAGTTAAAAGATAAGAATACTAAGACTACTACTATAGTATTTATAAGACTATTAGTTATTAACTAAAATAATAAAGCTAACTACTACTCTATCTCTTATTAGGCTTAGATAGTATATCTTATACTAAATCTTAAAATACTAAAAGCCTTAATACTTAAATCTTTATTATAAAGATAGATTATTAATAGTAGGTGCTTTAAATCTATCTATTACTAGAAGTTACTCTTTATAAATCTAGGACTCTTAGACTCTAATAAACTATAAGTAGTAGTAGGTATTAGTAGAATATAATTACCTATTATCTTTAAAAGAATAGTAAAGTTAGTTATAGAAATAGAAACTAGACTATAGATACTACTACTCTTTAATATACTCTACTACTCTACTCTAGAAGCTAACCTTCTTTCTTTTTTATAGCTATTAAATAAGAGACTCTAGGTAGACTTATAGAAAATATATAGATATATTTAGACTCTATTAAATACTAAAACCTTATATATTTATAAACTTATTATTAAAAATAACCTTTAAATGTTAATACTAGGAACTCTTCCTAGTACTATAATTTAGCTTATAGAGTATAAAAGACTTCTAGTACTCCTAAGCTAATATAAGCTCCTACTATGCCCTTACTTATACTCTAAAATATTAGCTAAAGCTTAGATCGTTTATACTAATAAGCTAGTAAATATAACTTAGTATACTTATTTAGGATATATAAGCGATAAAGTAATTAAGATACTTTATAAAAGATCTTATAATATAGATAGAAAGACATATATAGAAGGCTATACTTATACTACTTATATAAAAGAGCGTATAAAATTAGTTTCTTATTTAGGCTATGTAAAGCTTAGACGTTACTCTATAGAATTAGTATATATAGACGTTATAGGACTCTTAAAACCTAGACTATTTAGTTTTTAATACTAGATATACTTTTACTATAATAAAATAAAAGATATAGAAGCTTATAATATAAAATATAAAAGTAATATATTAGCCTATTTTAAGGAATATAAGACTACTTATAAGCGCTTTAAATAATAGATCTATTATATTTATAGTAATAATAGAAGTAAAGATATTAGTACTACTCTTAGTGAATATCTTAAGAAAGAAGATATTATATTTAAAACTATAATTCTAAATAATCTTAAGATAAATAAAGCTGCTAAACGCCTAGGCTAAACCTTATAGTAGATAGTAGAGATAATAAGAAGGTACTATCTTAACTTTTATACTAACTACTTTTAGCCTAAATTATTATAAACCTCTATCTATCTTTACTAAAAATGTATTTATATAGCTACTAAAATTTCCTCTTTTAAGGCTATTACTAGCTTATACTCTTATATTAATTATTTAAGAATTATAGAGTTATAGTATATAGTTCTTAAAAATAAGCTTAAAAAGAGTAAGCCTAAAGAGGCTTAAACTTTTTCTAGACGTCTAATAAGCTATAAAGGAGATTATATTAAGTAGATCTAGACTACTAATAAGAAAATCGTTTAAGCTAATAATATTTATATTAATAAAATATAAGTCGACTTATAAGAGAAAGAACTAGTACTTAAAGTCTCTACTTCTAAGATTACTCTAGACTAATAACTTAATAAAGTAGATCTTAATTAATAATAAAGTAAGATAGTTAACTTTAAAGCTAACTTTATATTTAAAATTAAGAGAGCTACTATAGATACTACTAAAGTAGTTATAAAGCTAATTAAGAAGTCTTATAAATATAAGTTATAGACTACTAGTAGGATATACTAGTAGAAGATAAAAGATTAAAGACCTATACTTCTAGAAGGAAGAGGTTAAATAAAGAAACTACGAGTATATCTAAGACTAGGCTACTTACTACCTTTGTCTAAGCTTAAAGGCTCTAGATTTATAGAGCTATTTAATGATTTAGAAAACGATATCTTAGTACTTTATTAAAATAAAGAAGTAATACCTCTACTTACTCTACTATTATTACTAAAGCTAATAATTATTATATACTATAATCTAGCTATATCTATTATTATAAGAGTATTAAGGTTATAAGTATATTAGAAGTTATAACTCTCTATAGACGACGATAGCTCTAATCTTAATAGTCTAAAAACCTTATTAGACGATATAGTAGACTATATAGATAACTATAGCCTTTAACTAGTACTTTTATCTAACCTACTACTATTCGCTCTTATCTATTAACTAATTAATAAGACCTACTTTATAGTAGTACTACTAGCCTAGGTATAAAATAACGTTTTTAAGCCTTAAACCTATAAATAAGCTTATATATATATTAAAGCTTAAAAGTAGATAAAAGCTAAAAATAAGAAGATCGATTCTATTAAGGAAAATAGTACTTAGAAGGAGGTTAAGAGACCTATAAACTAAAGAGTCTTTATAAGTAGATAGGTCTATAAACTTAAGATAGATGATAAAGGCTAGATTATTTAGTATAAGGCTTACTAAGTAGTTTATAGCTTTAAATAAGAAGAAGGTATTAACTTTAATAAAACTTTTACTACTATTATAAAGCCTATAAGCTATAAACTTATATTTATAATCGCTACTACTTTAAACTAGGAGATTAAGTAAATAGATATAAAAACTATATTCTTATATAAGAATATTAAAGAAGAAGTCTATATAGAGTTTCCTAATAGTAGAGGGAATAGTATAAAAGTCTATAAACTTAAAAAGATACTCTATAGTCTAAAGTAGGTACTTAAAGTCTAGTATAACACTCTCTATAGTTTCTTAAAAACCTTAGGTTTTAAACCTCTTAACGTAGACACTAGTATCTTCTATTATAAAGATATTATTATTATAGCCTATATTAACGACTTTCTTATTATTAGAGGATTAATATAGGAAATTAATAAAGTAAAAAAGGTATTAAACACTTACTTTAAAATATTAGATCTTAGTCTAGTAGCCTATTATTTAGGTATAATAGTAACTTAAGATAAAGAACGCTAAATACTTTGCTTAGAATAATAAGCCTATATTAAGAAAATACTATAAGATTTTAATATACTTAATATAAAGATATATTATATACTAATAGAGACTAATAATTACTTTATAACTACTTCTAAAGACTATAAAAGCTTTAAACCTTTTAGATAATAATACTAATTAGCTATTAGTTTCTTTATATATACTATACTTAGTACTTAACTAGATATTACCTACTCTATATCTATTATAAGTAGATTCTTATCTAATCTAACTAATAAATATTAGATAGTAGTAAAACAAATTATACGTTATTTTAAGAGTACTATAAGCTACGACTTAGTGTTTTAAGGTAAGCTTAAGAGACTTATAAGCTATTTAGATATCGACTAGGCTAGATACTATAAAACTAGATAATCTACTTCTAAATACCTTTTTAATAATCTTATAGTTATCTAAAAGATAGGCTATAGTCTTACTATCCTTATATAAAGTAGAACTTAAGAGAGAGATAAATACTATAAACAAAGCTATTTAGCTATAACGTCTTCTAGACTAGCTTATCTTAGAGACTAAACTAAGAGTTACTATAGTAATCCTCTATAATAATTAAGAGGCTATAGTACTTATAAAAAACTCTATCTACTATAACTATACTAAGTATATTACTACCTAAGATACTAAGGTTAGAGAAGTATAAGCTAAAGAATATATAAACCTTATATTTATTAGTATAAAAGAGTAAGTAGTAGATAGACTTATAAAACCCCTTCTTAGGAATACTTTTAAGAAGTTCTAATTCTTAATAAGTATTAAGAAGAGAGGTATTTAAAAGCTTAATAAAGTATTACTATTACCTTATACTTACTTAAAATACTATAGAACTATATTTAATACTTTAAAGAAAATAAAAGAAGATTATATAATATACTCTTTATATTTATACTATTATACCTTTAAATACTAAAGAATAGACTTAATACTTAAAAAACGTTTTTTATTATAGTTTTTAAAAGTTATATAACTATATAGTATAAATTATAAGAGGAGATTATATTACTAAGACTAATAATTCATATTATATAGTTAGCTATCTAGTACTCTAGCTACTATACTAACTACTTATATATACCTAATACTTAAATATCTTATAATTAAACTCTCTCTATTATCTATAAATTATCTTTTTTAGATACTTATCTTACTTAAAAAATATCGAATACTAGAATCACCTCTAGTATAACTCTTAAGAAGTTAAAAGCTATTACTCTTTTAAAAGAACCCTTCTTTAACTTTATAGATATTAATACTTAATACTTAAAACTCCTATTACCTAGAAGCCTAAAGACTAACTCTACTAGTTATAATATCTAATATTACTTATCTAAAATTAATAGTAGCTATAATAAAGTATACTTACTCTACTAGATTATATAACACTCTATTACCTATTATATAAAGTAGGAAAAAGTAAACTAGTAAGATAATATAAATAAGTACTACCTACTATTTAAATACTTCTTATATATTTTTAGTCTAGACTAAATTAAGTCTTAAGATATAATTATTATACTTATAGTTACTTAGATAGAAACCTAGGTTAAAATAAATTAGCTATAATACCTTACTATACTATAGTATACCTAGGTTATAGTTATTAAATAAAAACTCTCTATAGGTCTATAACTCCTTATTCTAGACACTAATACCGAAGTTAAGTATTAAGATACTAATATTATCCCTTTTATAAATCTACTTAGTATATAAAGAAAATTTATTAACTATCTATAAAAGAATAGAGGTATAAGAAACCTTAATATATAGATTAGTAGAGAAGGTAATACTAGCCTAGTTAAGAGATATCTAGCTATCTTAAGTCACTTTATTTAAGACCTTACTAGTAACTAGGACAACCTTAAATAGTAGCTTTAGAGTCTTAGTTACCTTAAAGCTACTAGTTTTAAATAGGTTACTCTTAGTACTTAAATTAACTCTTATAACTATACTCTCCTTATTAGAGCACTAATAAATAAAGTTATTAATCTCTATCTTTAAAAGCTCTTAAAAGGAAGAAAACCTATTTTAGTAGACCTAGCCTAGGATAACTCTAAGAGTAAATAGGCCTTTAACAAGTACTCTAGGTATAAGAGTACTAATTTAGACGATATTAAAGACAAGGATATAAAACCTATAGGAGTAGTAGAAGTAGTAGAACCTATAGAAGTAGTAGAAACTATAAGAGTAGTAGAAACTATAGAAGTAGTAGAAGCAGTAGAAGCTATAAGAGATATATTACTATCTACTATATAAAGTCTTAAACTAAGCTATCTCTAAAACGCTATCGTTCTAATACTCTACTACCCCTACTATACTAGGTATCTGCTATACTCTTTAAAGAAGCCTTTTAAATACTACTCTAACTCTTACTAATAAGGCCTACTAATATTATATACGCTAAGTATAAAGAACTCTTAATTAAACGTTTTACTAGTATATAAAGACATATTAAAACCAATAGTACTAAGTATCTACTTAGTATTAATTAATTAATCAAAGTTAAAGTTAAGCTTAATACTAATATACTTAAAAGACAAGATAAGAACGTAAAATATAAGCAACTTCTTATATATTTAAGAGAGTACGTTAAAGATTAACTAGACTAGCTAATAGATTTCTACTATATCTTAGATAACTATAACTATACGAATAACATAAGTATAGGAGGAGATACTATACTAGGTAACTTAACTATAAAAGGCGTCTTAGTATATACTATAGATATAGAAGAAGAGGACGAAGTTAATACCTTAAATTAACTTCTTAAAGGACTCTAATTAGTCTTCTTACTTATATATTCTTCCCTAGCTTTTATCCTTTAAAGGTTTTAGCTAAAGGTTTATTAAAGTATATTAGTATTATAATCTAAGAGTATTTAGATTAAGTAGAAGTATTAAACATCCGTACCTATTACGTAATATAAGTCTTCTTAAACCCTCTTATATATAAGTAGAAAGCAATTCCCCTCTGGAATTGCTCAAGTAATATAATTATATCGAACCTCATACTATCCTTTCAACAGATCCCTCGGCAGACGTTTCATCCCGAGTCTCTTTTTCGAAATCGAGAATTCTTTTCTTAGTAGACGTCCAGTTGCTATGATAGAGTTCGTGATTTCCAAGCAGTAGAAATACAATCTTGAACTTAGATAGTTGTTTGCTAATGAAATCCAAATCCCCCGAGTCCGTAACACACCCAATGTCACCAATTAGAGCCAGATATGGAGCGGCGGGAATAACTTCAAAGGCGTCGTAACCTTTCGGTGCTTCGAGGTGAAGGTCTGATGGAAGTTGGATGGATAGCATGGTAAAAATCTTGCAATGGGCGGAACAAAGGCGTGCTAGCCATGAATTGATATATAGAGAAAGTTGGGTTATTTCTTTACTGCCAATTTGCGTTAAATGTGACTGGTGCGCAGGGGGCTGTCACGTGGCACTTACTAATAAAAGTAGTAAAAAGCTTTTCGTTTATTTATTCGCAAGTTAGCTTTAGAAAACCAAGAGCTTAGATAATAGTTTCCTACTTAAAAAGCGTTAGAATAATACAAGGTTCTAAACCTTTTTTAATATAAGATCTTTATTTTATAAGACTATAAAGAATCTACTAAGATCTAGCTAAGACCTTCCTAGTCTTACTAGCGTTCTAATCTTTGATCTCTTTTAAGACTTAGTACTAGAGAAGTAGAACTCTAGAGTTCGTAAGAAGTAGATATATACTAAGAAATAGTAGATTATTACTTCTATCTAAGAGTATAAGCCAAAGCTATAGAAATATAGTTATTAAGTAAGGATATCTAGAGATTTTTTAGCTATAAAACTACTTTTTATTAGACTTCGTAAAAGCAACGTTTCATACTAATTAAAGTTATAGCTATACTTGAATTAATCGTGTAATCCAGCGCGAGCTCTATATTTCAGTAAAAACCTCTTTATAAAGCAAGGTTAAGATACTCTAGTCCCACGATACTTTTCTGTTACAATCAATCTAATAGTTTCAGAGCACAATTATCTAGCATCTCAGAGCAATCAAAACTCTTTTCCGAGGCCGCCTGCATGAACAATCAGAAGTAAAGCAGGAGAGGGGTTCTACTCTTGCGAAGGCCGAAGATCTCCACGACGAAGAGCCAAACCGATCATATTTCCATAATCCAATTTGAATTCCTTAAATTTTGCCACCTATTCACAAATTTTCTTCCCTCCCAAACCATAAACGCCTCAGAACTCTTTTTTCTCCACCACCACCAAGTGGCACTCACTCAACCAACTCCCCAACCTTCCCCATACCCACGCCCCCCTCACCAACATCTCCACTCCGGACAACCCTCCCCTTATCAAGAACAACACACCCCCCAGCCCCCCTAACAGCCTCCACCCGATGCGCAATAACCACAACCGTACTCCCTCCCATCTCCCTCCTCAGCACATCCTGAATCCGCCCGGCCGTCTCGAGATCAATACTAGCAGTCGCCTCATCCATAACCACAATGCCGCTTCTCCTCAGCAGCGCCCGTGCAAGTCCGACTAATTGTCTCTGTCCTTGAGAGAGATTGCGCCCACCCGTATCGATATGCATATCCAAATCCCATTTATGTTTATCCGCGATCTTCTCCAGGACCGAGATGCATTCAATATCCGTGTACTCAGACAGCGGGTCGAGGTTTAGTCGCATGGAGCCGGGGAAGAGGATTGGTTCTTGCGCGAGGAAGGTGATGCGTTTACGCAGCGCCTGCGTAGAGATTTTGGAGATGTCGAGGCCATCTATCAGGATTCTGCCCGAGGAGGGGAGGGTAGTAGCAAGAAGTGCGAGTGCGAGCGTACTTTTTCCGGAACCGGTGCGGCCTATCAGTGCTGTTGTGCTACCGCCTTGGATGGTGAGGGATATGTCTCTCAATGCAGGCTCGAGATGGGGCGCGTATTTTATGGTTACGTTTTCGAATACAATGTCTCCGTTTTGAGAGGGCCAGTAGGCTGGGGGTTCGATATCTCCGGGAGGTTCTTGGTCAAGATGGAGGAGCTCGACGACTCGTTCTACGGAGACGAAATCCATTTGTAGTTGCCCGTATTGCCGACATAACTGATGTGTTGAGGAGACAAATCTATTAGCCGCGGTAAGAACGAAAGCCGTAAGCCCAGGTGAAACGCCTGTAAAAACAGCTAACGCAGTTAAGATAAATGTGGAAACGGCGGATAGACTATCGAAGCGATACATCAACCAAGCCTGTAGGCTCCAATAAAAGTGGTCCATCTTTTGGAAGTTATCCGTGACGGTGATAACCCGTTGTTGGAAGAGACGAGAAACCTTGAAGGCTCGGATACTGGTTAATCCCGTAGCAAGTTCTCCGAAATTTGAGATCAATGGACTGAGAGATACCATTTCAAGGCGACGAAGGCTCTGAGATGTAGGCAGGAAGTGTTTAAAGATAATCACAAATGCCAACGTGAGCCCGAGGGCAAAAACCAGGAAGAGTGGTGTAACGGACCCTATAATGACAATCGATGTGATCCAAGTGATTGAAGTTCTCGCAACTCTCTGGAACAAGCTGCTAATGTTTCCATCGATGGTGTTGATATCGGAAGTAAGTCGATTCATCAATCGACCAACAGGAGTGACATCGTAGAATCGGAATGTAGCATGAGCAACTCGACTCATGACCCTCTCAAACATATTCTTCCCACCCTGGTATACGATAACTAGCATGAAAGCCTGGTATATAAGATAAGTGATCGACTGGACCACAGCAATAATGAAGAATCCCACAAGCCAGGGCGTGAGATTCTTCTCGGGGTCGGGTAACTTGCTCAGCGGATCACCAAAAGTAGTGATCTCCTTCGTGACGCCGTAGGCCTCACCCCATGCTTTCAGAAACCATGTCTCCCCGACACTAGCAAGACGATATAAAAGGAGGGCGCATATAAGGACAAACCACCATTTTAATTTTCCCGCTTTAATATACTCCCAATAGATTGAAAATTTCACACCACCATGTGCCCGGTATTCATCTTCCATGAATTTGTCTGGGCTAGCAGCTGCTTGATCATCACCTTGAGCCTCCTCGTGAGTTGATTCATGTGAGTGAACACGGCGAAGATCATCAGTGGCAGCAGCTTCCTGGTCGACCACTTCAGCATGGCCATCCGATACATGGACCAGTTGATCTGCGATGTGCATACACAAATCCGTTCGGTGTGTAACGAGTAAGGTCGTCCGTTCCTTCAGTAAAGGTCCAGAAATACATCTTCGTACAATCGATGAAGCCGTTTGATGGTCCAGTGCGGAAAGGGGATCATCTAGTAACAAGAACTTCGATTGTGAATATACAGCTCGTGCCAATGATAATCGAGCTTTTTGTCCTCCAGAAAGACCCACGCCATTTTCTCCCACCAATGAGAGATCGCCATGCTTGAAAGAGGCCATATCAGGAAGAAGTGCGCAAACATCCAGGACTTGCTTGTATCGAACCTCGTCATATGGGGAGGAGAAAAGGATATTCTCTCTTATGCTCATAGATTGAAGCCATGGAGTTTGAGCACAATAACCAACGATATCATTTGACCGTTCGTATTCGCCACTTAATTTGTCCAACTCCCCAAGTAATGCCTGAAGTAAAGCAGTTTTGCCGGTCCCCACCTCACCGTAAATGACAGTAAGGCCAGGAGGGAAAGAAAGAGTAATATCTTTCAATACAGGATCGGTGGCTCCCGGCCAAGCAAATGTTGCATTTTTCATTTCCAGCGTCGAGCTCGTTCCCAGAGCCGCATCGGCCTCCTCTTTATCCGGCTCGCTCATAAACTCTTCAATACGAGCCATGGAAACCCTAGCATTCAAAAGAACAGTGATGAGATTTGGTATTTCCTGAAGAGCAATTTCCAACTTAAGGAACAATTGTAATGCCGGAAAAGCGATATCGACGGTCAGTGGTTTCCCAGATAGAGTCGTGTACGCCCAGAATGCAACGACGGGAAACATGCCGCTGGCGAAAATATTAACGAAATCAATCAGAAGTCTCCATAAGCTGGAAATGACTCTGAGGGTCAATTCCACTTGTCTTGATTCCATGATTCGAGCAAGCCAAACATCCTGCCAACCGTAGTAGCGAAGATGACGAATTGCTTCGACGAGTTGAGAAATTTTGTGGATTTTGTTATCGGTCGAGATTCTTCGTTTTCTCTCCCATGCAAGCAAGGTTCGCGCGATGAAGCCGCTGATAATTTGAGAGAATAGTACTGTTAGAACTCCGATGAGACAGGACCAGCCCATTAGTCTCCATATTAGAACCACCGAGAATATCAGACCTAGTGGCTGAGAAACAAGGGACGAGAATTCCCAGAATCTTTGCGCTACCTCGTATGCATCGAATCTATTTTGCCACGTATCATTAGTAGATGCTCATAAAGAAATGAATGTCAATCATACCTCATCAAGTTCATAATTTTTCCCATTGAAGCTTGCTCTAGAGACTTCTTCACGTCCGGACTCTCCTCTTCTTGCTCTTCCACCTGTTTCTTGGCCTTCGATGGCCCCTTGAAATTCCCAAGGATTCTTTTCCATATCGTCAAGTTCTTTGGATCCTCCGAATCGACTGTGCCATTGGCATTCGTTTCATGTCGTGCTTTGGTGCTTATACTGATCATCTTCCTTGAAAGCGTCTTCTCATACAACATGGTAATCAATTCGCCCCTCGATCTCTCATATGCCCTTCGTCCATACCAAAGAGTGAAAACTCCCGACTGACTCTCGATCAAATTCGCAACCAGAGTCAATAAAGCATAAGTCAAAGTCGAACTCCTCGGCGCCTCATTATTCTCCATACTCTGCAAAATCTTCTGCAAAAGAACCGGCGTCGAGAAATCAGCAACCAGTTCAAGAATCCCCAGCGCCGAAATGATAAAAAGATCCAACCCATTGGCCTCAACCAATCTCCGCAAAACACTCCCTTTCAACTCCCGAAACCTATCATGCAAAGTCCGATGCTGAAACTGGAACCCCAACCCCCAAACATCCTCATCATTCAGTTGTCTCTCATTGCCCAACTTTATCAATGGTGCCATCCAACTCACACTCATAAACTGCCAAAGCGTAAGATTGTCCTCGGGCGTCCTCAGGCCACTTGTCGCAGGTCCAAAAGCAGGACTTATCATAAATCTCGGCAAGTTGGGATCTCGAAGTGGCATTTGGAGGATAATAAAGACAGCAGAGAAGGCGCAAAGGAGAACCATGAGCGTCGGTGCATCGTGATCTCCAATTTGTGGGAAGCCGTTGATTAGGACTGTAAATTGGGAAACAAAGATACTAATGTATAAAACCAACAAAGTCTTCGGGGTCGTAGCTGGTCTCAAGACGGCGATGAGGACACAAGCCGTCGCCCAGGAAACAACAGGAGAAACCATTTCCAATCTCAGATCGGGGTAGAAGATGGTAGGTAATTGCATAAACATTCCAACCACCGAAATAAGAAACAACAACCCGGAAAGGACGGTAAAATGTTTCTTCGTTTTGCGAGGTAAATCGTCATCTTGCTCTGAAGTTTCTTTGATGAAAGTACTCAGCCATTTCGGTCTGCTTGGGGATCCGGGAATGAGTTGGATGAGGTAGCCTAGTACTATGCATAATGAAATGAGTGCTGGGATGGCTGAGATGAATGGGAGAACGCATGGTTCGAATTTAGCATTAAATGGATCCTATTTATAATGTCAGCTTTGAAGTTCAAATAGTAACAAGGGAGAGTGAAAAGAAAACGCGAAGTATAAGAAACATACCCATATACGCCCACACCTCTCCTCTACCGACGCGTCAAAAGCAATATGCTGCCTGAAACTCAAATAGACCTCACTTTCCCCATACGCCGGATGCTCATCCCAAGGCCTCTGAAGTAATAGTTGTGCCATGACAGCTACAATGGAGAAGGGCTTGACCTCCTCATTCCAATTGACGTGTTGATAATACTAGCACAGATGTCCATGTACGCATGGAGAAAGAGATATCGATTCTAGATCATCGATGTTTAAAATAAAAGGAGCAAACCAGACGTCACCGCCAACAAATCAATCCCACTTTTAGTGGAGGGCTCGCATCGGTCCGCAACCGGCCGATCTTCCCCCGACGGGCCCCTGTTTTAACTCCATTGGGCAATTCCGCAAATCCTTTGACCTATGAGCCAATCATATTTCCAGCTATCTCCCCGCTTCCCCGCTCCCCTGCTGTTCCTAAAAAAAACATAAGAGATTAAGGGGTACCACTCTCCAAAACAAGATCGCCAAAAAGCTGTCTATCAGCTGATGTTAAGGTCCCTAGCTGGTTCGAACAACTGACCTGGCGATAATTTGCATTCAAAGAAAGACTGCAATCGCCCGCTCTACCACTGAGCTAAGAGACCGATTTTCCTGGTGATTGGATGGCGAGAAGTAGCTTATTAGGATTTATCATGCTGTGCCCCATCTTGAACATTAAGTTTTGCCGCAGTTAACGACTTTTGCTAAATAGCCCAGGCAGTTCACTCTTTGTCCCAGGACTAACCGAATCTAAAAGGAATCCCGTTCGTCTTTCGCTATGACTTTCTGCTCTATAATACCGCGAGATTATTATTATTCCTCTATAGAGAAGAGCTAACTAAGCTCTTATAAGAGCTGTTATATTATATCTAATCTATCTATACTAGTAACGAAACGAGGGGAAACAGAGGAGATACTAAGCTATTACTAGGAAGCCTTGAATAATAGATATAAAGCCTAGTAGATAGTATAGTAGAAAGTTCAACTATCGTAGTTTTAGCGTAGTTTTTAGATCCTAAAACTATATATAGTTTTAAGAGTATTAGTAGAACTATCTAATAAAAGAGTAAAACTAACTACGTAAACTATCGTAGTTTTAGAAAACTGTTATTAAAATAGGCTATTTCTATATTTAATCTAAATTAATACTTAAAGTACTTATAATTAACTTATCTACTTATCTAGCCTCTATAATATAAAGTACTTTAGCCTAGATAAGAGTAAATAAGATATAAGGTTAGTAAGTCTTTTTAATAGATTTAGAGACTCTTAAGAACCTCTAAGAGAGTATTCTAGCTTCTTTTAGTAGTATATCTATAGTATTATTATAAAACTAGGTATACTAGAAGATGTTATAAGATAGTTTAGTATTCTTAAGAAATTATAATAGTACGAAATATATACTATAGGAGAAGAGGTATATAGAAGTACGTTTAAGACTAGATAACGTATATAAATACTAGGTACTAATATAGAAGAAAAGGAAAAACTATCCTTCTTTTATACTAAGTATAAACATCTATATATAAGAGGTTAAAGACTACTAAGTCTTAATAAGAATAATAACCGAGTCCTTTCTAATATAGCTACTAAAATAATAAGAGCTTTGAAGCTAAATATATAAGACCTTAAAGTAAAATATATAATATCTAATCCTTACTCTCTTTAGCTTCTTCTATCTTATAAGTTATAGAAGTATTAGTAGTTATAAGAGTATTAGTAGTTTTATAAATACTAATAATTTAGAATAACGTGCTATTATATCTCCTCTTCTTTAAAAAGACTTATCCCGAGTCTTCGGTTATTAATCGGCATAGTATCGAGTTAACTAGAGTATTATTTATATATTTATTATAAAGAATATAACTTATCTACTATTATAGTATCTAGTGGTTAGAGTAGAGTTAGTAGCTAGTAGTATTATTATTTTAAGAGATAATCGTTCTTTATTTACTATTATATACTATATAATAATAGATATAAATAGAAGAGAGGCTAATTATTAGCTATTAGGTAGAAAGCGGTATACTACTATAGAGTTATCGTGTTCTTACTATTATTATATATTATAATAGTAATTATTAAGTAATAAATAATAATCGTAAAGTAATAGCTATTATTATAAGTAGTATATTAGTAGATAACTTTTCTTTAATTCTAACTTCTCTTCTTCTTTCCTTTTTATCTAAAATAATATATAGTAAGAATACCTTCTAATTAGATATATTCTTTTATACTAACTTTTATCCTAGAATATATATATATATTATATATATATATATAAAAGTAAGTCTTCCTCTCCTTTATTAGGCCTAATTTAGAGCTAATCTAATATAGTAAAATGCCTCTCCTATATTCTCCTAGTATACTTCTAGCTACCTACTAAGTCTACTATGTTTAGTGCTTTTAAGTAAAATCTTAGAACGAAGATTATATATATACTTTTAAGAAGCCGAAGTTAAAGAAGTATAGGTATTATATAGAGTAGAATACTATATATATTCTAGTAAGTTTAATCTTAAATATATACTAAATCTATTCTAACTTAGGTAGTTACTATAGTTTATAGAGAAGGAGTTTGAAAAGCTTAAGCTTAAAGAGGAGAAGGAGGAGATTAAGAAGGCTACTAAGGCCTTAGCTAAGGTATTAGTCGTCGTCGGTGTAGAAGTACTAAAGAATAGCTTAGAGGTATAGTTTACTCTCTTAGAGGAGACTTAGGCGCTTTACGCTAAGGTTACTATAAGTACCTCTTACTTATTAAAAGGGTTTTAGTTACTAATATTTAATAGTCTTTATATTATACTATAGAGAGTAAGACCTTTATCTAAACCTAGGTTTAGGTTTTCTTAAAGCCTATCTAAAGAGTTTATAGATGTCTTTTTCTAAGCTAGTTATAAGAGGTTGCCGAGGTAAGAAGCGTGCTTATAAGAAGGAGGTAGAGAAAGAGCCGATTTAGGCTTTTTATACTTAAGAGAGTAGAGAGGAGGATAATAAGTTAGAGGAAGGAGAGGCTATAGCTTAGAGAGGGTTAATAGGCTCTGTTTTAGTAGTAACTTAGTCTTAGTTCTTTACTTTATTAATTTTAAATATTCCTACTAGTTAGTGTTTTATCTTAGGTTTTTATTATAAGTTTCTTATTAAGAGTAACTAGAATTAAAAGGTATTAATAGAGTTTTATAAATTAACTCTTTTACTTAATTCTTATCTAATTCCTATGTATTAATCTATTTAAAGAGGAGTTAGAGTAGTCTTAGCTATTCTAGATATTTAGTATAAAAGTCTTTTAAATAATATAGTAAATCTTAAAAATTGTTTATAAAATACTATATAGGATTTAAATTATATTTAACTTATTTTACCTAGTATTATAGCTATCTTTTAAAAAGTCTACTACTAAGTATTTCTTTAACCTTCTATTCTTATATATTTTAAATAATATCTAATAAGAGCTTTAAAGCCTCTTATTCTAGTAAAGAGGTATTTAGATCTTTTAAAAGTATATTAAGAGTAAAAATATTATAAATTAATAATTCTTCTAGAAGTTTTAGTTTATAAGAGTATTCTATATAATCTAGTATTTTAAAAGATCTTATCTACTATTTAATAAGCTTTTAGTTAAGACGATTTATTTTAAGATTCTTAGTAGATAAGTAGACTTTATCTCTAATATCCTAGTTAATAGCTCTTTAGTATTAATTTATACTATTCTCTATTCTTTTCTAAGCTTTACTTATATTATCTTTAGCTATCTTCTAAGTAGAGTATATATATTAGGCTACTTTTACTACCTTATTATAGTTAAGACGTTCTTAGAGAATAGACGTCTTTAGCGTATTCTAGTTCTATAAAGTTCTTAGGTTAAGTCTAAACTTAAGTTAATAAGAGGTTATACTAATAAACAAGTATAGAAGTGTTATTTATACTCTATTTATTAAGAGAATTAATTCGCTTTAGTTATCTTAGTAGTAGTTTATAAAAGGCCTTAGTCTCTAATTAATATATTAGTTTATTATCTTTATCTATAGTAAGTAGTACTAAGCTTAAGCTTAATACTAATTATTTAATAAAATTTAGTTTAAAATAATAATATAAATTAAAGTCTTTAATTAAATATAATTAATTTAGAGTAATAACTAAAATAGTAAATCTATTAAATAAAGAGTTTAGCTAGGCCTTTAACATCTATAGTTAAGTAGTAGAGTATTAACACTAAATTCTTTCTAAGTTAGTTAATAAATACTAATATAGTATTAAATCTATATTTATCTTTTAAGAATAATTTAAAATCTATATATAAATATTATATAAAATAGTCAAGTACTAAAAAGGGGTAAAGAAAGCCTTACTACTTAGTTTATTAAAGATAAAAGTATTTATAAACTTAATAATTCGCTATATACTTCTTATAGTCTAAACCTAGTCTAACCTAATAGTAGTATTATACTAATAACTAGTATATCTTTTTTATACTTAAATAAGTATTAGATACTTAGTTATAGACTTCTTAGATTAGCTTTATATATAGTTTAGTATTCCTTTAAATATAAAGTTAATTCTTAAAAAGAAGTAAATTTTCTAGTAAAATAGAGTATTTATTTAAAAGTTTATAACGTTCTTTCTAAAAGGAGTATAAGTTATCTTCTTTTAACTTCTAAATTATATTTAAACTTAACTTTAGAATAATATCTATTATATTAAAAGATATAAACTATTCTTATAAAAAGATCTAAGTAAGTTTAGTATTAATTTAAAAGTCTAACTAATTAGATTCTAAAAGAGTATACGAGTAGCTATCTAATTTAGCTTAATTATAGGTTTTTAGATCTTATTTCTATTAAGTTAATATATCTACTTTTTAATTACTCTTCTTATATATAAATCAGATCTAAAAGTTAAAGTCTAATAAAAACTTTATCTATTAGACTTACTTAGCTATAAGTAGCTTAGTTATTATAAAGTATTTTAATAATCTATAGTCTAAATATATATTAATATACTTCTAATATAATATAAGTTTAAGGTATTATTTCTTAAAAGCTTTTATAATAGTAGATAGTTCTTTATTATAGATCTCTTAGTTTAATTTATAACTAACTAGGATATATAAGTAGAATCTAATAGAATACTAAAAGCTATTATATTATTATAAGAAAACACTTACTATTACTTCTTCTAAAAACTCTATTTCTACTTTTATATTATAATTAGAGTTAAAGTAGTATAAGGTTTATATAGTAAGTAGCCTAGTCTTTAATACTTTAAAGGCTTTATTATATTTAAGTATTTATAAAAAAGGCTCTAAAAAGCATATTATTATAATTAGAGGTTTAGTAATTTTTATATAACTTTTAATAAATTATTAATAAAATCTTATAAACTTTAAATAAGACTTTATACCTATTATAGTAGTAGGTTAGACCTAGTTCTATAAAGGTTCTATCTTTTTAAAGTTAACTTCGAGTTTTTTTATAGTTAAAATAAATCCTAAGTATTTAGCTCTAATAATATTAAATTCGTTTTTCTTAATATCTACTTAAAGTCTTAATTCTTAGAGCTAACTTAGAACCTTCTTAACTTATTCCTTATATTTTTTAATAGTATTTAAATAAATTAAAATATTATTTAAGTAAGTAATATAGAAGTTATTTAAATAGTTAATTAAGACGTTGTTTATATAATGTTAATAGGTAGTAGAGCTATTATAGAGTCTAAAAGAAAGGAGCTTATATTTATATATATTATACCTAGTTTTAAATATAGTTATCTCTTCTAAGGTAGAGTCTATCTAGATATAATAGAAAGCTTATCTTATATCTAACTTAGTAAAGATTTTAGCTATTCTTATTCTTAAGAAGAGCTTATTAATTTAAGGGATTAGATAGAGATTATATTAAGTTAAAGTATTAAACTTCTTATAATTAATATAGAACTATAACTTATTACTATTAGCTTTTTTAATAAAGAGTATTAAAAAGGTAAAAGAGCTATTACTATTAATAATAAACCCTTTATCTAGGTTCTTTATAAGATATTCTTTTATAGCTTTAAGCTCTATAGTTAACTATTAATATAAAAGCGAAAAGGAGTTAGGAAGTAGTTTATTTAAAGTAATCTTATAGTTATATTTATAGTAAGAAGAGAGCTTATTAGAAGCTACTTTTAAGAATATGTCTTTATAGAAAGAATAATATTTTAGAAGTTAGACTTATATTAGAGCTCTTATATTATTGTTATCTTAAAGAGAGGCTAACCTTTTATTAATAATCTAATCTAGCTTATAGATACTAGTTATATAAAATTCTAAGTTAGGTTATTTTATATTAAATTATATAGTGTTAGTGTTTATTTTACTAATAAAAGCGTATAGAGTCTAGTTTTTTAAAACTATACTAGTAGTTTAAAGAGGCTTTAGACTAGAGTTAGAGGTTAAAATTTTAAGAGGAGTTATTATTATAGATAGAAGTAATAGCTTAGCTATATTTATAAGTCTACTCTTTTTATATCTTTCTTATTACTAGATAGTATATTTCCTTTAATTTATATTTAACTAGTAATTTAAAAAAGGTTTCTAGTTTTAGCTAGAAAGTAGAAGTAAGATCTTCTTACTAAAGTAGAGAGTTAGAAGGTAATTAGCTAGCTAAGTAATCTAGCTCTTTAAGAGGTTAAGGAAGACTTTAAAGTAGTTTAACTACTTATTATTAATAATTAGGTCTTACTATCTAAGGTCTAAGATAATAAAGAGGTAGTTATAGATATAACGTTTATCTATATTTAGATAGAGTTATATAAACTAAGTTACTTAGCTTTTAGTACTATTATTATATTTATAAATAGAGATTAAATATAGTAGTTTCTAGATTTATAAACCTATTACTTTAGATAATTAAAAGGTTAAGAGTTAATTTAAAAATAGGTACTTATTTACTTCTATATCTATTAAAGCTTATGTTTTAATACTATATCTCTATATACTAAGAGTAGTATTTATAAGAAACTATTTTCCTTTTATAAGCTTAAAGAGGTTAAGTCTAATTAGATTATATTTATATAAGCTTAGGAAGGAATTTTTACTTAAGCTTCTTTATTTTCTTCTTAACTTAGATTAGAGTTAGAGTACTCTTTAAAAGGTTATTCTTCTTTAAGTTAATTATCTATCTTATTAATAGTAAGAAGATTAAAGTAATTAGGTTTAAAATGTTTAAGCTTACTATAATAGTAATACTTTATACTAGTAGAGACTTAGTTTATTAATATAGTCTTTAATTTTTTACTAGTAGAAAATAGTCTAGGAGTTTATAAAATCTTCTAAGAGATAAGATTAAGTCTATATAAGAGTAGAGAGGGTTTTAGAGTTAAGCTAGGTAAGGATTAAAAAGTATTTATCTTTTTAAATAATAAGATTATATTAATTAGTTTAGTTATAGTACTAGTTATAAATAACTCTATATTTTAGTACTTCTTTTTATCTAAGGCTAAAAGATATACTACTATCTTATTAAAATTATAATTCTAATCTCTCTTAGCTAAAGTAGAGCTATCTTAGAGTTATAGTATAATCTTATCTTATATCTAGTATAATCTTTCTAACTCTAGTATTTTCTTAAGTATAGCTATACTTAAAAAGTATACTTTAAAATCTAAAAAAGTTTCTTCTATATAACCCTTTCTACCTATTTATAAGGCTTAAAATTTATTCTAAGTATTCTCTTTCTTATAACTAGTTAGAAAGTAGGAATTAAAAAGTTTTATTATATTTTATTAATCTTTAAAAGCTATATTACTTATATCTAACTTATATTAGAGCTCTAAGTAGTTCTTAGTAAGTTTTATAGTTATCTTTTAAATAAGGGCTTTATAAGTTTTAAGTATATAGTAATAGTTAGTATTTACTTAAAGTCTATTATATATAAATATCTTTTATTACTTATAAGTAGGTGAAGTACTATTATTTAAAGGTTTAATTTTCTTTATAATTTTACTTTTAGTAGATTATTAGGCTTTTAGTAAGGTTTTAGCTTATAATTATAGAGTAGATTATTAGAAAGGAAGAATATTAGAGGTTAAGTTTTATATCTAAAGATAGTTTAGTATAATAGGAGAGTATAAAAGAAGAGTTTAATTATTTCTTAGTAAGTATCTACTAATCTATTATACTAAATCTACTAATTAGGCGATTTAGTTATCTTACTACTAGATTCTTTTATCTTTTTCTTAGTTCTTAGCCTTTATAGTCTAAGTTACTTCTTATATCTCGTCTATATTAGAAAAGTCTCGGTTATCTCTCTAATTTCTAGGAGTAACCTCTTTACCTTTATTATTTTAGAACTTTTTATTATTCTTTAGTAAGTAGTATTAAGTTAAGAACCTTTTTATAAATACTTAACTTTATTTCTTAAAAGAGGGCTCTATACTTTAAAGTAGAGCTTAGGAAGGATCTAGAGTTACTTCTAAGTCTAATATATTAAATATTAAAAAAGAGAGAATAAAGAGAGCGATTTAGGAGTTTTCTAGATAACTATTTATATTATTAACTATCTAAATTAATCCCTATACTAAGAGGGTTATTAGAATTCTTAGAAACACTTAGCGTATTCTAATCCTTTAATATATAAAACACGATTTTTACTAGCTATTTATATAGATATTAAACTCTAGTATTACTAGCTATCTAGGTAGTCTCTAATTACCTAGCTATTTAAGAATATATTATTATAGTTTAATTCTAAGCTAAATTAAAATTAAAATAAAAAAAGCGACGATAAGCTTAAAAGAGATATTATAAAGGCTATTACTAGTAAAGAAGAGTTTTTCCTTTTTATATAATAGTATAAAATATATACTATAGAAGAAGAGGTATATAGGAGTATATTTAAGACTAGATAAATACTAGGTATTAATATAGAAGAAAAGGAAAAACTATTCTTCTTCTATACTAAGTATAAACATTTATATATAAGAGATTAGAGACTACTAAGTTCTAATAAGAATAATAACCGAGTCCTTTCTAATATAGCTACTAAAATAATAAGAGCTTTAAAGCTAAATATATAAGACTTTAAAGTAAAACATATAATATCTAATTCTTACTCCCTTTAGCCTCTTCTATCTTATAAGTTATAGGAGTATTAGCAGTCGTAGAGATATCAGTAGTTTTATAAATACCGATAATTCAGAATAGCGTGCTATTATAGAAATCAACGATAAAGTACTAGCTAAGTAAATCCTTAGAAATACTAATTTAAGTCTAAGAGCCTATTTAGCTTATATATATTAGTTCTTTTATAATATATATCTACTACTAAAAATTATAAGATAATATAATATATATATATATATATATATAT